>JAXCGZ010016104.1:17500-30935 GCA_037179515.1 Halocaridina rubra | reverse complement strand
TTATTCTTGCTCGTTATCCTCACTTTGGTGGCCATTAATTATATTGAATTATACATATATTTTCTGTATGTTGCTGTATAATTCTGTTTGTGCATTCTGCGTTTCTCTGAGCTTTACTTTTGCATATAATGTACTCTGTGCTGCCATACTGTGAGTTGTGTGTTAGTATGCAGCAATGTTTTATCAATATGTACACCTCCCTGTAAACCATGTTCAATTCTTGGTTTTGTATCCATTTGAAGCCATTATTTGTATGAACTCATGTAATGTCTGACGCCTTGGCGCAATAAATTAATAAAATAAATAATAATTCTCTCTCTCTCTCTCTCTCTCTCTCTCTCTCTCTCTCTCTCTCTCTCTCTCTCTCTCTCTCTCTCTCTCTCTCTCTCTCTCTCTCTCTCCCTCCGTATCTCATTTCACTCTGTGGCCGTTGACCCTCATATATAGCTCGTAAATTTCAAGAAACCCATTTCCCCCCCATTCCCCCCCCATTTCAGTCCTCTGAGGTATTTTCCTCATTGTATAGGAATATCGACGAAAGGCGCCGTTTTAGAATTCTCTCCTCTCTCTCTCTCTCTCTCTCTCTCTCTCTCTCTCTCTCTCTCTCTCTCTCTCTCTCTCTCTCTCTCTCTCTCTCTCTCTCTCTCTCTCTCTCTCTCTCCCTCCTTTTTTTTGTGTAAATGTAGTTTTAGTCACCGTGGCTCAGGCGGTAGCGTCCGCGACTTTGAGGCGTCAGGTCGAGGGTTCGCGCGCCGCCACGGTCTGAGGTTAGTAAGGGCATGCACTCAGGGTAACGATTACATCTGCCAAAAGTCCTAAGTATGAAGACAACCGTCCTAGCCCTTGGTAGAAAAGGGAGTCCGTGACGCAAAACAATAGTGTTAAATGTAGTGTTTGATTATTATTAATAGATTGTATGATTTAAAGGTCTTTTACTGTTTCGTTACAGGTGAGAGTCACAGCCAGGCTTGATGAAAGGTTCTTGGTAATGTACTAAAAAAATATTTTTTTTTATGCAACTTACATTGATTAGTATATCGTATATTCTTCTGGTCAGATTTCATCATACGCATTTTTTTTAAGTTAACAGAGTGGTTTTATAGGAATTGAATTTAAATACTACTACTACTACTGCTGCTACTACTACTACTACTACTACTATACTACTACTACTGCTACTTATTTTTGTAGTTTCTTATTCTTATTCTATGTCTCCTTGATTCCTCTTTTTCAGATGACCATTTTTTTTATAGGTATGTACACATGTGTTTTCTATTTAATTAATGTGAAGGGAAAAGTTCATAGAATATAAAGGAAAAACTAACATTAAGGTGCTGATAGGAATGTGTATGTGTGTGGGGGGGAACTTTCTTATGGTTCTAATTATGCTATATTTAGTGATGTTTACAGGATTGGAGATTTAGGGGACGGTGTAGAAAATATGGCCTCCCTAAGTCACCTTTGCATGCAAAAATGTACTGTTTAATGAAAGCGTTTTTGCATTGACTAAGGCACCTCAGAATTATGTTTAGTAATATCATGGTTTGAGACTGCCATTAGATTTTGAATCATGTAGAAATATGCAACTCCCAGATGAAAAATATTCTTTTGTTTTTGTAATTATTTCGTCTTTTACTAATAAACTTGTTGGCTCATGGCAACAGCCGCCCATTGCGATACTACAGCTGAAGGTTTTATGAACTTAAATAGGTCTGTCCAGGACAGTTCGATGTTCAGTCTCCTACAGCTACACTGAATATTCTTGGATATTCATTACACATCTTTTATTATCCCCTCACATCTGACAAGTCATTACACTCTCCATATCTGTTTCTCTTTACTTGATGTATATTTCGTGCCCAGGCCCGATGAAGGCTGTTTTATTTTATTATTTTTTGGTCCGTCCTGGTGTCAACAATTAAAAAAAAAGAGAAAAAAAACTACCGTTAAGGGGTCTTCAATTTTGTCCATCAGCAACTCGAAATCTGTTTCGTGACACGCCATCATCTCGCATGTCATATCAGTTTCCTGTCGTTTTCACACCGTGATCGAAACTGAAATGGATTATGGCGCTTCCAGATTTTTTTCCTTCTGTGGGTATAATTAGAAATTAAATTCTCGACCTACCGCCTAAGAGTCGCAGACGCTACCATTCTGCCACGGAGACTACACCCTTTTGAAATCGGTGATAAGCCTATAAGATATTCCCCTCTTCACCGTATCACTTCCGATCCCCTCATCCCGTTTTCTATATCGCCCTCATCCCGTTTTCTATCTCGGACTCCGCGTTCTTGTTTCAGGTTTAACTATTTTCCCCCCAACTCTTGTCACAGTGTTTATTTCCCCTACTTGATTCATGGGTTTAGCCTGTGATGCTCTGTTTCCTGTTTCCCCCCCTATAAGTGCTGTCGACCTATGGATGGGGTAAGAGGCTTGTTCATGTATAGTGTCTCGTAGTTTGTCAAACAAACGCCAGTGGTAGTGCTAGTTTCATTGGCCCTCCTAGTGTTTGTTTGACTTTACTCGGCTGGATGCCAAACTTGGGCTCCAAAATTAGTTACTTGTATCTTCAAGAGGCTTAAAAAGAGGGGAGGGAGGGGTTACATGTTTCCCCTTAGGTTTTTCAATTTGTTTTATTTCTTTATTCAGATAACTGTACATGGGGACATGTGCACATGGGCACTCCCAGTGATATTGCAGTTGATAAACATTACAATCTATTTGGTTGTATAAATAATATATTAATAGAATTTGCAACTAATTTTAAATATCATAGCAAGTAATTAATAATACAATATAGTGTAATAATTGATTGATGGCAGAAGAGCACTCTGCAATTATTAATTAAGAGTAATAATATTATGGTTTACATGTATTAATAGCAGATGAACACTCTGCAATTATTAATTAAGAGTAATATTTGTAACAATATTTTCAAATTGACTTCTCTTAGCTAAGTAGCAGCTTTCTGAAAGACTAGATATTAGTGTCTTATATAATTCCACTATAATATAATAATTTACTAAAAGAATTATATTCATATCTTTCTCTCTGCAATATTACATGGTCATTCTTTTGTTTCATAGCGATTTTTCTCTGTATGGATTCGGTTTTATGTCACGAACTCCCTTTTCTACTAAGTGCTAGGACGGTTGCCTTCTTACGAAGGACTTGTTTTGGTAGATGTAATCGTTACCCTGAGTGTATGCCCTTACTAACCTCAGTCCGTGACGGGGCTTGAACCCTCGACCTGCCGCCTCAGAGCCGCAGACGCTACCATTTTGCCACGGAGACTACGTGACTTTTCTTTGTATACTTCTGATATTTTGATCTTTGAATCTGAAACTCTGTTGAACATTTTTTCTTTCACCAGATAACATACACTAAAAAACCTGAAGGCTTATATTAATCGAAGGAATTCAGTCCTTTAATACTTGTAAAATGTTTTAAAATATAATTTTTCTCAGCGAGAACATTATCTTGTTTTATAACAGGACATTATGGCAGTCAGTCTGGTTTATTTTTATTTTTTTTATTCATTCAGATAACTGTACATGGGGACATGTGCACATGGGCACTCCCAGTCATATTGCAGTTGATAACATTACAATCTATGTGGTTATGTATAAATAACATACTAATAGAATTTGCAATTAATTTTAAATATCATAGCAAGTAATTAATAATAAAATATAGTGTAATAATTGAAGAGTACTTGAAGAGTAATCATTGTGACAATATTTTCAATAGCCCTTGTTGAGTGCTATCATTTAAATTACATTTAACTTTTCAACAGTACTACTGCAGACAATTTGAAGCAGATATAGAATAACAATTTTCAGGTTAGAATAATAAGTAGGTACATACATATATATATACACACATACATACATACATACACACACACACACACACACACACACACACACATATATATATATATATATATATATATATATATATATATATATATATATATATGCATGCATTAATTAGATGAGCAATAGAAACACCACTGGGGCTTCATAGCCATACATATCAAGGAGAGAGAGAGAGAGAGAGAGAGAGAGAGAGAGAGAGAGAGAGAGAGAGAGAGTTTGTGGTATTCATTTCAGCAAAAGGAGTTATTCGTCCTTACTACAGATAAAGACACATCCATGCATACTCATACACATCATTGTCATCTGAGGGTAACACAGCAGAGGAAAGTGCATGTACTTAATTGCATATACGTACACATATAAACCTGAACATACATACATACATACACATAAACACAGTGCCATATAATGGAGGATAAATTTGGAAGGAAAAGAAAGAGAAAGACTGAAAGCCTTTCCCCTTCTCCACCCTTCAAATTATGTACGTGAGAGAGAATTACGTCAATTAATCCATTATCACTATTATCACAACCATTGCTACCACCATCATGATTATTATTATCATCATTATTATTATTATCATTATTATTATTATCATTATTATTATTACTATTATTATTATTATTATTATTATTAATATTATTATTATTATTATTACCATCATCATTACTACAGCTTTTGTATATAGATAGAGTTATGAATCAAGAGTAGTAATTATTGATACATATAGACATGCACATACATATACATATACACATATACATACATATATACATATAAATACATATACACATACATATACATATACACATACATGCACACATGTACACACATATACATACATATGAGCTCTTGAGGGAGGGGGTTAGAATACTTCCTCCATGTTCCCCTGCGTGTCGTAAGAGTAGACTAAGTGGGGCGGAGCGAAGGGAATGAAAGAACCCTTCTCTGTACTTTCTCTTCCCAGAAAGTCAGAGCATTATTCCTTTACTCAGCCACTCACCTTATAAGGGGAAAAGTGGCTTATGTATATAAAAAGGCATATGAGAGAGAGAGAGAGAGAGAGAGAGAGAGAGAGGAGAGAGAGAGAGAGAGAGAGAGAGAGAGAGAGAGAGAGAGAGAGAGAGAGAGAGTATTCCCTCCACCCCTCTTTTTTTTTTTTTTTTTCAAAGTTATAGAAATATCAGATAATATACAAGAAAGTAGACTAAGATGGTATGGTCATGTCGTTAGAAGGGATGAACAGTATGTTGGGAGGAGGGTGATGGAAATGGATATACAGGGTAGAAGGAGAGGGAGACCAAAGCGTAGGTGGATGGATTGCATCAATGATGATCTGAGGTCTAAAGGTTTGTTGGGTGATGAGGTATGGGACAGAAATAAATGGAGAAAACTGACCAGAAACATTGATCCCACATAAATGTGGGAAAAGATGTAGACGGAGAAGAGGGTAAAAGAATTACATTTTCAACGTTGGGTATACACTAAGTACAGGATATAAGTTCTCTGGGTTGCAAAAGTGCACACAAAGTTCAAAGTAGCTCAGGCCAAGAGGTCTGAAGTCCTTAAGCTTTGTGCACTCTGCAGTGTAGTGTACTAAATTGTTGCCCCCTTCACACTCACATAAATGGCATTTTGAGTGTTCTGGGTGCTTTCTACCAGTTTTCTCGCAATTCACCTCCCATATATTTCCATAACCAAGTCTTATACGGGCAGCAACTCTATCACAGTCACCTGTAAGCATTTTACCCATGCTGTATTTGTGTCTCAGCCTTCTGAAGTTTTCATAATGTTGGATCGAACAGCTGCTTACATGTTGTGTGAGTGTAGAAAGTTCTTGCTCTTCCATAATCTCATTATACAACATTGTTTTAAACTGAGTCAGTGTGGTTATAGATTCCGACACTGAACTCTCAGTTGCCATTTTTGCCAGCCTGTCAGCCTTTTCATTACCTACTATCCCAACATGGGAGGGTACCCATGAAAACTTAACTTGGAGTTTAAGTTTTGCGCAATCAATAAGAGCCTCTTGAATTTCAGCCATGTGAGTTTTGTAGGAGCTTTTTAATGATCTCAGTGACAGAAGCGCACTCTGCGAGTCACAGAATATGATAGCATTTCTCCTAGCACTGAGAACATGTTCAATAGCAAGTTTTAGATCAACAATTTCACATTCGGTGATTGATGACCATTTTGGCATACTCAGTGCTTTGTCAAATATTTGCTGCCCTTCAAAATTTTCATAAACTACAATGCTGCACCCAGACCCTCCTGCACTGCTTGTGTGAGACCCATCAGTGTAAATGCAGTGTGTTTCATTGTTAGTTGGGAAACTAGTTTCAATAAAGGCTTCAATTTCATCTAACCATTGATGTTTTTTAATAATTGGAGCAACATTCGGACCAGATGATAATATTGGAAAGAGAATTTCTGGCCCAATCCTCTTGCAAGGATTTATTAATCGTTCAGGACCACTCTCAGTAAAGAGTGTTACATTGTTTTTTTGTCTCATTGGTTATAAGCTTAAATACTTTGGGGTGAATTTGTCTTTCATACTGTATGTTACTTTTTATTAGTGATTTAATGATTGTTGGCGCTGACTGCGGCCCTTGCAAATGACCAGCATTACATGGATGAGGCTGAGCTGATTTCGCTAGTTTAACTCCAAATATCACAGCTGACTGTTTGATATGTTCTATCAAAGGTGGGAGGTTTAATTCATGTTGCATATTTATAATTCTGGTGCTCATAGGGCAGCCAAGAATAATCCTCATAGCTTTGTTCTGAATTTTTTCTAGGGGTCTTAAGATAGAGGTAGTCATAGTACAGAGCTGCAGGGTGTGATAGTCGACTAATGACCTGACATATGCGAGATAGAAAGTTCGGCATATGTTAATTCCAACACCAGATACCCTATTGGCAAGAAGCTTTAACGGTCTGAGTCTCTGTCTGGTTTATGTCGATTTGTTTTTAGGTTAGAAATTTCGCTGACTGCAGTATTTCGATACTCGATGGATGCCATCGTCGATTTTTCTTTGTTTGCACAAAAACAAACAAACAAATTTTTTTTCTTCTATTTTTGTACAATGGTTATTCTTCTAAAAATAAAAGTAACTTATAAGTAAACATGTAATTAAACTATTTTAATAATTAAAATGAACACTATGATTTTGAATTATTCTTAAAGTAAATCATATTTCAAAATTAGACACAAGTGTCCATTTTAATGGCTACAGTTTCTGTTTAAAAGATACAATAAAAGCGTTAATGATTTTATAGGTATATATGATAGGTGCGATGATAGTAAACCTTTTACTTTTGAATGTTATATAATTTGTTGCATAAGCATATGGGTTTACAATTGTGTTTTGCATGTCTTATGTATACCGTCGTAGCCCTTGGTAGAAAAGGGAGTCCGTGACGTAAAACTGGATCATATGTGACGTTAATTTTTATCTGGAGAATCCCCCCCCCACCCAATATATTTAGTGTGTGTATCTACTGGAGTTTCATATTTGCTTCTGTGGAGCTGAATGTTATACCATTAACCCTACACTTTTAATTTTGTCTCAGAAAAATCCTACCTCTTGATTATTCCACTTTTTTTCTCGTGGGACCCGAGGCTATCCGGTTTTACGTCACGGACTCCCTTATCTACTAAGGGCTAGGACGGTTGCCTTCTTGCGAAGGACTTGTTTTGGCAGATGTAATCGTTACCCTGAGTGCATGCCCTAGCTAACCCACAGATCTAAAGGTATAAAATCTCTTATCGTGATTCTTATCATAGATGTCTTCCGAAGGACTTGTTTTGGCAGATGTAATCGTTACCCTGAGTGCATGCCCTAGCTAACCCACAGGCTCTAAAGGTATAAAATAACCTTAGACCGCCACAGGATCCAAGTGTATAAAATCTCTTATTGTGATTCTTATCATAGACGTCTTTGGCAGATGTAATCGTTACCCTGAGTGCATGCCCTAGCTAACACACAGGATCTAGAGGTATAAAATCTTTCATCGTGATTCTTATCATAGATGTCTTGCTTGTCAACTCCGCAGATGGTTTTAGTAATATTAAAAATATCGTGTACTAGTCACCGTGGCTCAAGCGGTAGCGTCCGTGACTCTGAGGCGTCAGGTCGAGGGTTCGCGCCCCGTCACGGTCTGAGGTTAGCAAGGGCATGCACTCAGGGTAAGGATTACATCTGCCAAAACAAGTCCTTCGCAAGAACGCAACCGTTCTAGCCCTTGGTAGTAAAGGGAGTCCGTGACGTAAAACCGGAACATTAAAAATATCGTATACTGTGGTTATGTTTGTCGTGACCTAGAATTCACACCATGTGACCGCTGAGGTCATGGTTACCATAATAGTCACTTGGAAAGTTCGGTTATACTGTTCTTTGGTCACGATTTATTGTTCTCATTGCTCTCTAGTTATCAATTGTGGCAACATGTTTTATTTTTAGTTGCCTTGTCTGGCAACTTAATATGCAGTAGACAAAAGGGACTCGAACTTTTTTCTTACACTACACGTGATTTATAGGTAGCGAGGTCGGTAATGGAGATGCATTGTTCAATTAACAGTACTTTATTTAGAGATAACTTGTTCCTCAAAGCACCCATTTCTATAGTTCCTGTCACTCACTATTCCCGCCCCCTTAGGGGGAGGTGTCTAACTATGGACGTAAGTACTGGTCCCATCAAGTACTGACCTCAGACTAAAGTGACACTGGCTCTGTATGCCGTCCTGTGGCGCGGGTTTCTGAGAGCGCACTCTGCCCTCTAGCGGCTATAGGCGTCTATATCAGATACCGTACGACAACTTGCTTAGTGCAAATTTTGGAATTGATCAGGAACCCCCAGATGGGAAATTGTATAAAATTTCCCAATTAATCGTTTTTCTCCTTGAGAATTTTCTCTTTGAGAAATTGAAATTCTACAATTGTTTTTCAATGTTTCATCATATAAGTTGCAGAGACATAAAACAATCAACCTTTCTCAACTAAGGAAAAATGCCAGAAGCGATCTGTTGCTTGCTCAGCACATTTGAGAAAGACTTCCCACAATTTCAAATTTATAAAATTAATCTTTCTAGGAGTAATTTGTATTGAGATTAGTAATGGCTACATTTGCTTGAACAAAAAATGGGATAGATCTCTTGGTATGATAAAGATTTTCATTCAGACACATCTTTTTCGTCTACATCTTTTCCCACTTTTATGTAGGGTCAATGTTTCTGGCCAGTGTTCTCCATATGTTCCTGTCCCATACCTCATCACCCAACAAACCTTTAGACCTCTGGTCGTCTTTGATGCAATCCATCCACCTACGCTTTGGTCTCCCCCTCCTTCTCCTACCCTTTATATCCATTTCCATCACCCTCCTCCCAACATACTGTTCATCCCTCCTAACGACATGACCATACCATTTTAGTCTACTTTCTTGTATCTTATCTGATATTTCTCTAACTTTTTCATTCAAACCCATATAAGGTGTTATTATACTATTATCTCCATATTTTTTTTTGTAGTTAGTCATTTGTTTTACGTAAATACTTGTGAAAACTTGACTCAGCAGTATGAAAAAAAGAAGCAAGATTTGGAATTGGTGTTGTTGAGCGAATGAATTCTGCAAACGGTATTTAAAAATAAGCGAGCAAGTAGTGATGAGGTTTGCTATGCTCTAGAACCCATTTAAAGGGGGCAATGAGGGGGGGTGTTGTGCTTGATAGTTGATGACGATATTGAGGGGATCTTTGAATAGCTCAGGTTGAGAGAGAGAGAGAGAGAGAGAGAGAGAGAGAGAGAAAACACTTCATCAGTGAAGTTACTTTGATGTTCGCGTTTACTCTTTAATTGGATGGGGTAATTATTGTTGATATAATGACTGGGAGCCTTTTTTATTGGACGAGAAGGGGGATGTTTTTGAATAGAGATGTAAGGAAAATTCTGTATTTATAATTATTATGACCTGAACGCAGTAATTAAAGCACTCCACACGGGAAGTGCCATACCTTTAATCGAGCGCACAGTGGGGCGTTAGGAAGGGTAGCCAAACTTTATTTCAGTTCTAATCTGCCAGTGTCTGTCCTCACTATTGGGATTAATAGTGACACAAGCGGCCAATAATCTGACCACACACACACACACTATATATATATATATATATATATATATATATATATATATATATATATATATATATATATATATATATATATATATAGAGAGAGAGAGAGAGAGAGAGAGAGAGAGAGAGAGAGAGAGAGAGAGAGAGAGAGAGAGAGAGAGTAGTCACCGTGGCTCAAGCGGTAGCGTCCGCGACTCTGAGGCGTCATGTCGAGGGTTCGAGCCCTGTCACGGTCTGAGGTTAGCAAAGGCATGCACTCAGGGTAACGATTACATCTGCCAAAACAAGTCCTTCGCAAGAAGGCAACCGTCCTAGCCCTTGGTAGAAAAGGGAGTCCGTGACGTAAAACCGGAACGATTACCAGATATCACAGAATTTGTGTTAGGTCATGTGCTAATGTCAAGTCTTTTCAGACCGGGAAAAATAATTTGTGGCCTCTTTGATACTCTTTCAGATATAATTTAGTGATTTTTTTTTTAATCTGTTCTAGCTTCTCTCTCTGACAATAAATTCTTTGTCTCCTTACAGCTGGAAGTTTTTCATATGTAATATAAGCTATCCATTGTCTATCATCATTATTAGGTAGTAGGTTGGCTCATGGCACAGCCGCCCGTTGCGATACTACAGCTGAAGTTTTTTTTTGAACTTGAATAGGTCTGTCCAGGACAGTGCGATGTTAAGTCTTCCTTCAGTTACGGTTCTTTTTCTATTCCTACAGCTACACTGAATATTCTTGGATATTCATTACACATCTTTTATTATCCCTTCACATCTGACAAGTCATTACACTCTCCATCTCTGTTTCTCTTTACTTTATGTATTCTTCGTGCCCAGGCCCGATGAGGGCTGTTTTATTTTATTTTTTTGCCCGTCCTGGTGTCACAATCATAAAAAAAATAAATCTCAAATTTGTCTGGTCCACCGCCGAGTACAATGTCCTTGCCGATGAATTATTTTTTTTTTTTATTCAGATAACTGTACATGAGGACGTGCACATGAGCACTCCTAGTGATATTGCAGTTGTTAAACATTACAATCTATATTTGGTTATGTATAAATAAAGTATTAATATATTGCAGTTGTTAAACATTACAATCTATATTTGGTTATGTATAAATAAAATATTAATAGAATTTGAAATTAATTTTAAGTATCATAGCAAGTAATCTCAGATGTAATGGAATAAGCTGCCCTGTATTTTGTACTATTAATATACTTTCGATGAAAAGAATCATGCCAGCCATTGTCAAGTGCTTTTAAAAGAAATTCTGAAATTATTAAATTAGTCTTTTTGTCTACTATATTGTCCTAAACTATAGCATTCCTCTTAGTCGTAAGTTAATCAGGTAAATATCATTTTATCAGGCGATTGCAGTAAACAGGACTCTTAATCAATAATCGCAGAGTGCTCATCTGCTATTAATACTTGTAACCCATAATAATTCTACTCTTAATTAATAATCGCAGAATGCTCTTCTGCCATCACTCAATTATTACACTGTATTTTATTATTAATTACTTGCTATGATATTTAAAATTAATTACAAATTCTATTAATTTATTTATACATAACCAAATAGATTGTAATGTTTAACAACTGCAATATCATTGGGAGTGCCCATGTACAGTTATCTGAATAATAAATTAAAAAAAAAAGTAGTCGTCTGTAAAACTCATTGAATTTCTTGTGGTTGTCAATGAATACGTCAGAGCAAGAAAGGAGACGGCAATGAGACTCTCTCTCTCTCTCTCTCTCTCTCTCTCTCTCTCTCTCTCTCTCTCTCTCTCTCTCTCTCTCTCTCTCTCTCTCTCTCTCTCTCTCTCTCTCTCTCTCTCTCTCTCTCTCTCCTCCTCCTCCTCCTCCTCCTCCTCCTCCTCCTCCTCCTCCTCCTCCTCCTCCTCCTCCTCCTCCTCCTCCTCCTCCTCCTCCTCCTCCTCCTCCTCCTCCTCCTCCTCCTCCTCCTCCTCCTCCTCCTCCTTCTTCTCCTTCTCCTTCTCCTTCTTCTTCTTCTTCTTCTTCTTCTTCTTCTTCTTCTTCTTCTTCTTCTAGAATTGTAGTTAGTTTAGGGAACTTTGATCTGAGGAAAATAGATAAAAATGTTAACGAAATTTTAGACAATTCGTAAATGTTAATAATGGAGGCAGGGATGTTTTGCCCTCTAGGATATAAATTTCTTGAAGATAACGTAGTTGGTAGGTATTAGGATGTTATGCTATGAGTAACCTTATACCGTCATAGGATTAAATAATGCCAACACTAAGGATCACTTTACATTAGGATGTGTGCAAGTGCAGAAGGGTCTGTACCCCAGCTCTCTTCTTTCATATTAATTTTTTTTTTTATTTATTAGTTGTCTTCCACTGTAGTCACCGTGGCTCAAGCGGTAGTGTCCGCGACTCTGAGGCGTCAGGTCGAGGGTTCGCGCCCCGTCACGATCTGAGGTTAGCAAGGGCATGCACTCAGGGTGACGACTACATCTGCCAAAACAAATCCTTTGAAGAAGGCAACCGTCCTAGCCCTTGGTAGAAAAGGGAGTCCGTGACGTAAAACCGGAACAAGTTGTCCTCCACTATTTTATTTACTTGTTAATGGTTTTAAACTTATTTTAGGGAGGGGGGGGGTTAAGAATACTTCCTCCGTGTTCCCCTACGTGTCGTAAAAGTCGACCAAATGGGGCGAAGCGAGGGGGCTGGGAATCCCCTCCTCTGTAATTAATTCCCACATAAAGTCAAAGTATTGTCTTTGACTCAGCCATCCTCCTTATAAGGGGGAATATGGCTTTGGTATATGGAGTTTAGATAGCCATGCTTACTCTAGCCCTTAGTGGAAAAGGGAGTTCGTGACGTAAAACCGAATCCAATCCTTTATTAATTCATAATTTGCTCTTATTCCAAGTCATTTTCTATGCATTTTCTCGTGATTGGTCTAAATGATTTTTTTTCAAGTTATCAAAAGGGAAATTTTTAAATATTTAGTTTTGTTTAGTGTTTTGAATTATTATTACATTATTTATTATTATTATTATTATTATTATTATTATTATTATTATTATTATTATTATTATTATTATTATTATTATTGAAGAGAGAGTAAAGTATATTTGTAATTTTAAATATGAATTTTGATGACAATACGGATCCTTTTGGCATGGTTATCTAGCTTGAAATTTGATACCATTACCAAAAAATAATATGGGTATTGGTGTTCGCTTCTAAAACCTGATACATTCCCTAGCACACGAGGGACAAATGCCATTGAGTTGATATATATATATATATAATATATATATATATATATATATATATATATATATATATATATATATCAAACTCTTATATTTTATCCTGACTTTCAATGGAGATTATTTTTGTTTATTTCGTTATTTTTCGAGTATGATCTGGTATTTATTTGAACGAAGTTGAATATC
>JAXCGZ010016104.1:5000-12500 GCA_037179515.1 Halocaridina rubra | reverse complement strand
TATAGTGTAATAATTGATTTACATGTATTAATAGCAGATGAGCACTCTGCGATTATTAATTAAGAGTAATATAATTTTGATTTACATGTATTAATAGCAGATGAGCACCCTGCGATTATTAATTAAGAATAATATTATTATGGTTTACATGTATTAATAGCAGATGAGCACTGCGATTATTAATTAAGAGTAATATTATTATGGTTTACATGTATTAATAGCAGATGAGCACACTGCGATTATTATTTTGTCATCGTGGATAGCCACTGGAACAAGCTATTAGGTTGGCGCCATGTGTGCAGCACAAAGGAACTAGCCTTACAAGGGAAGACACCGAGTCCGAGGAGTTTTATCTTGGTGGCGCCACCACGACAGATTTCAATTTTACCGGCAGGGCGTTGTCCTTGGAAGCTCCTTTCAACGGCCGTTCCTCGTTAGAAGCACGCTGTAATTGAAAGCCAATTCTGCTTTAGACTGAAATACTGTATTCATCATCTTAATAAGGAGTTTTATATTCTTTTTCAGGTTATGGTTTAAAGAGTGGAATTATTTGTAAATTTCTAATATATTTTTTCATGCTCAGTAGTGCGTTTATTTAATAAAATATAAAATTAGGCCATTTTGTGTATATATATATATATATATATATATATATATATATATATATATATATATATATATATATATATATATATATATATATACTCTTATGAGAATTGATAATTGAATATGTGTAGGCGTGTCTAAATTGGTGAGTCAAGCCCTCTCACAGGGGGAGAAGAGTATTCTATAACGGGTGATTCATGATGTGTCAATCCATACCGTTTTGTAGGTTTATATTATATATATATATATATATATATATATATATATATATATATATATATATATATATATATATATATATATATATATATTAAATGAAGCTTTTTTATTTGTTGGTCAAGATATTTTTAAAAAACTCAACCTTGTTATATATTTTCTGTGTTCATTTTATTTTGTGTTGGTGTTAGCATTTATTGTTATTCTGGAAATATCTAAATAATTTATCGGTGAAAGATGCAAAATATATATCATAGTTACCCACATTTGCTGATAATAGAAAATGGGTTCGGCCGTTTTCTATTTTAAGCATTTCTTGGGGTGACTCACCCTTCCTTCCATATGAGATTCTCCAAAATGTGGAATTTGTATATAGGTTTGAAGTAATAGATTTTTTTAATTGGTGTATGTCATTAATTTAATATTTAGTTATAGGTTGTTATTGCCAATATATTATTACTTCAAGTCTTTGTTATATTTTTAATTAGTTTTAGTAAGCACAACTGTCAAGAAATACTGAAACATTATTTAAGGATTTTGTTTTTTCATGGTGTAACACAGACATGTGCATTAAGCAAAAGGCATTATATACATCCCACGATGTACAGATTGTACAGTATATCAGTTATTACTGTTTATAGTTTCAGTAATACAGAAAATAAAAAAAAATACTACAGCCCTCTACGGAGTTGATCAGATACATATATATAAAAAATATTTAAAGCAATATTTCTTGAAATTGACACACACACACACACACACACACACACACACACACACACACACACACACACACACACACACACACACACACACACACACACACACATTCACGTGCAATGATCCTGAACACATGTTATCTTTCCATTTTACTTGGTGTGTGTGTGTGTGTAAAAATACGCATTCGGTAATGATTAATAGAAAATTCAAAGAATCATTTTTTCTTTTCAGGTAAGAATGATTGATTATCCGTACGGTTGTCACAACGATACGTAAGTATTCTTGCTTTTATTTAGCGTATGTGTGTATGCAAGTTACCGTTTTGCCTACTCGGGTTCAAAACCATGTTGTTGTCACATCAGTTGTCTTGACGTTCACATATTTAACGGTTTTTAGGAGACTACTAAGGTCTTCCCTATCTCTTTCAGGTGAGTGTGTGTATATATATATATATATATATATATATATATATATATATATATATATATATATATATATATATATATATATATATATATATATATATATATATATATATATATATATATATATATCACACACGTAACTTTTACCTGAATTCTTCATGGGAATCCTTTAATGTCTTTTACCGTCTTATAGGGAAACTATTTTTATACTCTCGCATATAGGATTTTTTTTTTAAAATTGAACTGGGACTATAAACATATTTTTTTTTTCGCATTCAGAAGTGATCAAAAACATCTTGGGCCTGAAGGTGGATTTAAAATGTACTGTTTAGATATTTTGATCCTTTTTGCAATAACCTTCAACATAAGGCCCCGTCGGGTGGCGTCTTCCTAAGCATTTATACCCCTAAGTCACGCCGAGAAAGGAGGGTGTTGGGGGAGAAAGGAAATGCCATCAATTGGGGGGGGGGGTTTCAGGCTTGCTTCCCTAGGGGGGGGATTACTTTGAAAAGCTGGTAATTGCGATGACTAACAAATCCTTATATAGTTCAAATGTGCCAACCACATTTTACATATTGCAAAAAAATGTTTCAAAATGTGTAAAACATCGTGGTACGAATTGTTCTCACATGCTTAAAGCTACGCCAGTTGTTCGATTAGACTTCATACAATTTTTTTTTTTTAAGGCAAATTGCTCACAGGTCGTAGTGATAGAATCACTGGCTACAAAAAAATACAGGAAGTGTATTATTAAAAAAAAAATAGTGTACCTGGAATAATCCAAATATCTTTATGTGGCCAAGACGAAAGTTTGGTTTGGTTTCGGTTTTACGTCACGGACTCCCTATTCTACCAAGGGCTAGGACGGTTGCCTTCTTGCGAAGGACTTGTTTTGGCAGATGTAATCGTTACCCTGAGTGTATGCCCGAGAAGAAAGTAACAGCTTAAATGCACTACGTCAATGATTGTATGACTTTTCAGGACTTTACACCTTGTCAGTGCACTTTTGAAATGTGCAAAAGTATTTATGTTAGCCTGATAGTCAGAATTTTTATATTAAGTTTTTATCCAGCGCTAAAAATGTAAAGTAATTTTTCGGTTTTACGTCACGGACTCCCTATTCTACCAAGGGCTAGGACGGTTGCCTTCTTGCGAAGGACTTGTTTTGGCAAATGTAATCGTTACCTTGACTGCATGCCCTTGCTAACCTTAGACCGTGACGGGGCGCGAACCCTTGACCTGACGCCTCAGAGTCGCGGACGCTGCCGCTTGAGCCACGGTGACTACATTAGTGAGACTGTAATAATGACCTTTTATGTACTTTAAGGGTGTACCTGCTTGCACATTCAACATGTAATGCTTTAGAGTCAAAATGAAAAAAAAAATAACTTGTAATTTACTTTTTGAGAACTCGTGCTTTACATATCATAAGAGTGATTTCTCGAAATTCCTCTCTTTCATATATACATTTTTTTTTTTTCCAGAATTCGTGATTTGAATATCTTAGAGTGATTTCTCGAAATTCCTGTCATTCATATGTATAATTTTTATTTTTATTTATTTATTTATTTATTTATTTTTTGAGTTTTCGTGATTTCAATATCGTAAGTTTGATTGCTAGCATCCATTCCTGTAATAATTTCAAGGTTTTTCCCCCTTGACAAATAAATTATCAGCTTCACAGCGAATAACGTGTGTTTGTTTGTCATTTTATGGGTCACTCCCTATACGACACTTGACAAATTAGAGCCGGAGAATTAAGGCTGGATGGTCCTGTTAACGCCCCGCGTGTGGGCTGGCACGTGGATATGTCTGTTCCATAGTCAAGCGCACAGAAAACAGAGAAAAAACTTTTCTAATTTCTGGTGTTTATTAACAAAGTATCACTTGATATGTTCATAAAGGCAATACGTTCCATGTTCGAATATGTTATACAGGACCTATTTTTTCGGAACCCCATTCCATCCTAACGCTCTGGCAGGGATCAAGCTTGTGCTAAGGGGGGGTTTACACGGTCAAACGGTTCGTCGAACGCGGTTCGACAGACAAGTGTTTGAAGTGATGTTCGAACGTGTGAACGGGGTATTTGGTCGAGCACGTTCGACAAACGTGTTCGACAACCAAACACCCCGTTCACACGTTCGAACATCACTTCAAACACATGTCTGTCGAACCGCGTTCGACGAACCGTTTGACCGTGTAAACCGCCCTTTAGTCAGGCTTGTTACTTCTAGACTCGCGGGCTTTACTACTATGCTACTGCGACCCCCTTTGTTAACGTCAAGTGAGATGTAGTTGTTGTTCTTGTCATTAGAGGCCTTTTAGTTATAAAACACGCGCGCGCGCGCGCGCACACACACACACACACACACACACACACACACACACACACACACACACACACACACACACACACACACACACACACACACACACACACACACACACACACACACACACACACACACACACACACACACAGACTGTGCATTTAATACCCCCCTTTATAATAATATTGTTATAGAAGACAGGTTTATTACATAACGAGACAACATAATATATGTATGGGATTAATGGAGTAACAGTGGGGTGTCTAAGCACTTAATCCCTGCTCAGTTAAGCTCCAGCTACTCCTTTGCCTAAAATGAGTAAAATGGTAGCTTGGATTTATGTAGTAAGGAAGCCACATATAGATACTTATCTTACTTATAGATTCACTTCATTATTCCCCCTCAATCCATCCTCTTCACGTGCCCAAACCAACTATAATTCCCCCTCCATCCATCCTCTTCACGTGTCCAAACCAACTATATAATTCCCCCTCCATCCATCCTCTTCACGTGTCCAAACCAACTATATAATTCCCCCTTCATCCATCCTCTTCACGTGTCCAAACCAACTATATAATTCCCCCTCCATCCATCCTCATCACGTGTCCAAACCAACTATGTAAAAAGTATTTCTTGAATTATCAAAATGCACAAATGCTAAAACGTGAATCGCTTTATTTCTTGGTAATATTTTTTTTTCTATTTTGATTTATAAAAAAAAATAACTTAATGTTTCATGATTATAAAATCAAAGGTAGAATTCGGTTAAATGGTAATTTGGATCATGATGATGCAATAACTTGTCATTTTGTACCCTATTCAATCACGTTTTGAGCTAATGTTTACTGGTAGTCTCATGGATAGAATTTTATTTGCATTTATTATTATTATTATTATTATTATTATTATTATTATTATTATTATTATTATTATTGAGTTCTGGTTTTACGTCACGGACTCCCTTTTCTACCAAGGGCTAGGACGGTTGCCTTCTTGCGAAGAATGCCCTTGCTAACCTCAGGCCGTGATGGGGCGCGAACCCTCGAGCTGCCGACTCAGAGTCGCGGACGCTACCGCATGACCCACGGTGACTACTTTTTATTATTATTATTATTATTATTATTATTATTATTATTATTATTATTATTAACTTAGTGTTTTTGTTGTTGTTTAGTAGAAATAACAGGTTTGTAGAGTTTAAAAGTATTTTATGCATAAAGAACCATCATCCTAATTTAGGCATGGTGGTGGAAGGCGGTGGGTCCCTCTCTTGTTCCGGTTTTACGTCACGGACTCCCTTTTCAACCAAGGGCTAGGACGGTTGCCTTTTTGCGAAAAACTTTTGGCAGTTGTAATCGTTACCCTGAGTGCATGCCCTTGCTAACCTCAGACCGTGACGGGGCGCGAATCCTCGACCTGGCGTCTCAGAGTCGCGGACGCTACCGTTTGAGCCACGGTGACTACTATTTATTGAAAAAAAATATAGTAATAGTATTTGTCATTAGCACTTTCGGCTCCTAATGTACATAACCAAATTAGGATAATTACAGTTTACTAAATCTTCCTTGCTAATTTGCATAGATGAGAACGTGTGTTCTGCAACTTTCACTCTCTCTCTTCTGACCATTGAAGTTTTTCTTAGTCTTGAAAATTGTTTTTCAATTGTTACCTTATTCACAGTAAAATTATTCATTTAATCATAGATTTTTCTTAGATTTTTTTTTTACCCAATAAACGTTGTTTTTATTAGTTATTTCGTTAATCAGATTTTTACTCATTTAGTAGCATTGATTGTTAATTATCAGAATTTTTAACCTCTTGAATGTAACTTATTGTGTGTTAATATTTAGCGTCAAAGGTTAAAGATCTCTCATAATAAAAAACAGAGGCAAGAGATAATGATAACACGGCAGAAGCAAGAGACAGTGAAAATACAAGACCCCGACAATATACCTACCATATATCCTGGGTCCAAGCCCCCTCTCCAATCACATGGACCCAGTAATCTCCAGGCAGTGGCTGAATTATCAGGTAGAAAGTTAGGCGATTACAGCCCCTCAATTCATTGGTCAGTTTAATTGGTAACAGAGCCGACAATATACCTACCATATATCCTGGGTCCAAGCCCCCTCTCCAATCACATGGACCCAGTAATCTCCAGGCAGTGGCTGAATTATCAGGTAGAAAGTTAGGCGATTACAGCCCCTCAATTCATTGGTCAGTTTAATTGGTAACAAAGAGCCGACAATATACCTACCATATATCCTGGGTCCAAGCCCCCTCTACAATCACATTGACCCAGTAATCTCCAGGCAGTGGCTGAATTATCAGGTAGAAATGTAGGCGATCATAACCCCTCGATTCATTGGCCAGTTTGATTGGTAACAAAGAGCCCGACAATATACCTACCATATATCCTGGGTCCAAGCCCCCTCTCCAATCGCATGGACCCAGTAATGTCCAGGCAGTGGCTGACTAATCAGGTAGAAATGTAGGCTATTACAACCCCTCAATTCATTGACCAGTTTGATTGGTAACAAAGAGCCCGATAATATACCTACCATGCATCCTGGGTCCAAGCCCCCCTTCCAATCGCATGGACCCAGTAATCTCCAGGCAGTGGCTGAATTATCAGGTAGAAATGTAGGCGATCACAACCCCTCAATTCATTGGCCTGTTTAATTGGTAACAAAGAGCCCGACAATATACCCACCATATATCTTGGGTCCAAACCCCCTCTCCAGTCACATGGACCCAGTAAGCTTCAGACAGTAGTTGAATTATTAGGTAGAAATGTAGGCGATTACAACCCCTCAATTATTTGGCCAGTTTGATTGGTAACAAAGAGCCCGACAATATACCTACCATATATCCTGGGTTCAAGCCCTCTCTCCAATCACATGGACACAGTAATCTCCAGGCAGTAGCTGAATTATCAGGTAGATATGTAGGCGATCACAACCCCACTATTCATTGGCCAGTTTGATTGGTAACAAAGAGCCCGACAATATACCTACCACATATCCTGGGTCCAAGCCCCCTCTCCAATCAAATGAACCAAGTAATCTCCAGGCAGTGGCTGAATTATCGGGTAGAACTGTAGGCGATTACAACCCCTCAATTCATTAGCCAGTTTAATTGGTAACAAAGAGTTCGACAATATACCTACCATATATCCTGGGTCCAAACCCCCTCTCCAATCA
>JAXCGZ010016103.1:27500-30955 GCA_037179515.1 Halocaridina rubra | reverse complement strand
AAACTCTGTCACTGGGTCCATGGGTCCTCTGCAGTGCTTTAACCTGCTGTATGGGGTGATGAAAGTGGTGAGGTACCAATCCTCCTTGGCGAGTTCCATTTGCCAGTAGCCATGTAGGATCGTGGTGGTGAAGAATTTGGTAGACGATGTGACACTGCAGACGGCAGAGAACGGTGTAGGAGAAGGATGTGCTGGGTGGGACACTTGACTGTTCAACTTAGTCAAGTCCACTGTGATCTGGACAACATTAGATTTAGCCACCATGACCATAGGGTGGTACCATTAAGAAAGCTGCTCACCTGCAGGGTTGATAATCCCTTGCTTAACCATTGAGTCAAGCTCTTCCTTCACCTGACTTGAAAGGCAAAGGGGATCAGCTGAGGCGTGTGAATGACAAAGGGAACGGTGTCATTATTCAGGTGTATCTTCATGGGGCGACCGACCATCTTCTTGAGTAGAGCTGTCTGGAGGTTTGCCTTTGATACTAGGAAATCTTTAAACTCACGGAGAAAGAAGTCCAGCGCAGCAGAGAGTCATGTCATAGTGAAAAGGGCAGCTCAGCACATCTGTTGATTTGTGTAATGGCAAGGGCCTTGGAGAAGTCAGGCAAAATAATGGCTGAAGGGGAGGAGGGGTGTCTGATTACCCTTGTGTACCTGGAACTTGGCAATGCAGGACTTGCTACCAAGCTTCAGGGTAGCCTGAAATCATCCCAAGACAGGAAACATCTGAGATTTGTCAGCAGTGACTGTAGTTGTAGCAGGTAGAGGCTTGAAATTGGTCCAAGGAATCCGCAGCAGCTTGAGGTGCCAGGTGCTAATTACGGTGACATCAGCCCCTGTGTCAGGCAACATCTGGAGTTTTAAGTCCTGTCATCATGGAGGAGATGAACACTGATAAGCTGGGGAGACCTGTTTGTGGAACCAGAACTCATATGACAACACTTGCTGTGTTTCTTTCTGGAAGAAGGGGAAGCGCTACTGGAACCCGAAGAGCTGTCCTGACCCTTGTCCTTTTTCTAGGAACATCTGTCGTAGTAGCCAGCCTTGTTGCAATTGCGACATTGCACATTCTTGGCAGGGCATTTAGGGGTCCTGGCCAGTGACCTTATAGCCACAATTGGTACAGGTGCTATTAGCAACAGGGCACCTTCCCGGGTCGTGCCGGCAGTTGCTGGACTGGCATGAATAACTGGAGGGAGACTGTGTATGTGAAATCTGCTGGGAGGAGGCCGTTGTTGTTGCAGAAATGGAACAAAGTTGGCTAGGTGAGGCGTGAATAGCTGATACAGTTGTACGAGCAGCCTCAAATGACCTACAGCACGTGACAAATGTGTGGAGGGATGCAGCTGCATTGAGAGAGATTAGGCGCTGTACAAGGTCCTGATCTTGAACTCCCATCACGATCACCATCTTCAATTGTGTCTCAGCACACGTAATAAGATTGCCAGAACACAGGTCTACCTCTTCAGAAAGGGTTTTGAGGTGGACATAAAAGTCATTGAAAGACTCAATGTCGGATTGATTGCAGCAAAGTAGGTCACGATGTCGAATGTCTTTGTCTCTGAAATCCATGGGAATAATCTTGTAAACAGTCGAGTACTTTGTCCATGGTGAGAGAAGTGTCTGGAGTCGTGCCACCTCCGACGCCACTGGCGACAAACTTAAAACATTAAATCAACTTGCAGAGTGGGTGGGCTCTGTGGCACTGGTTTGCTTGGAGGAGGAGGAGCAGCTGTGGGTGTAGCCATTATAACAGGAGTGGCAGGTGGGTGAACAGGAGGGCTTTGGGTTGTAGGAGGAGTTGCAGGAGGTACTGGTGAATCCTGAAAATTGACATTAACAGAAAAGTTTGTCGGGGATGTGGGGTGGTTAGGTACAGGTCGTGTGGGTGGGGCAGCATTGGGCAGTGTAGCTGTGCCACTCCACAGGTGTGACATCGTCTGTAGGAGTGCCGTAAATCTTGCAGTTTTCCTCCCGGCATCGTAAGTTATCAGCTTTCCTACGTAGCTTGTTCTGGTAAAGTCGATGTTGCTCAGACTCTTGTAGAAATTTCAGAAGTTCAAGGATATAACCGCTATTATTGTGTATACCCATAACATTGGGAGTTAGCGGCAGTGGTAGGGAGTATGCAGCCTCATATTCCTCATGAAGAGCAGTAAGGAAGTCGTGCAGTTTGTCCAGGGTATGTTGGTAGTCTACGGAACGGGCAGAAGAAGGAGACTCAGCTATTGTGCAGTAGAAAAAGGCAGGTAAGGCTGAAAGTGAGTATAATCCAAGAATGTAAAATAGATTCCTGGGTAAAAAGTAGTGGAAATGAGTAAACAGCAAAACAACACTAAGGGGAGAATGCACTGTAATGACTCACTGTACTACACTCGTTGAGCACTATGCACTACACTAAAATGTCTTCTACCGCACGTTAATCTAAAAATAAAACATTGCAGGGAGGTTTGCAATAACCCGTATGAGTAAGCTGATTGCACAAAGTTCGTCTCTCTTATAAGGCACACATAACCTGAAAAAATACTCACTGCGCCATGTTGATATAGGTTTTTTAAGGAAGCACGCTGTTCTGGCTTTAAAGTCTGTTTCGAGGAAATATATACATATATTTACACAAGAGACTATACTCACATGTATATTTACAGGAGACTATGCACAAGAGACTATACATATGGTCAAATGGATGAGACACTAGACTTTCTTGACCGATAATCCAAGAGGCTAATACATGCCAAACAGGGTCTGAGGCTGATGCACAACTGCGGCTGATACACGACTAGCAGGGTTTGAGGCTGATATGTGACTGAATACATTCTTGTAGAAATAAGCTTGAAGTAATGAATCCAACAAGCTGTTATGCCACAAACCACCTCGTTCTCTGACTGTAAAAATAACACTTATTGTTCTAGGGCTCTAACAGCCGAATTGTTATAATGTACTAGTTGACAGCCAAGTACATAATTGGCCAACCAGCCTTTTAAAGGACCACTTAATGTTCACATATCCACAGTAATAATAATAATAATAAATAATAATAATAATAATAATAATAATAATAATGATAATAATAATAATAATAATAATAATAATAATAATAATAATAATAATAATAATAATAATAATAAGAATAATAATAATAATAATAATGATAATAATGAATAATAATAATAATAATAATAATAATAATAATAATAATAATAATAATAATAATAATAATAATAATAATAATAATAATAATGATAATAATAATAATAATACTAATAATACTAATACTAATAATAATAATAATAATAATAATGATAATACTACTACTACTACTACTACTACTACTACTACTACTACTACTACTACTACTACTACTACTACTACTACTACTAATAATAATAATAATAATGCATAAATACATATTATACATATACACATGGCCCCATTCCCCCTTGTGAGGGGGGT
>JAXCGZ010016103.1:0-15000 GCA_037179515.1 Halocaridina rubra | reverse complement strand
GCACATTACATATGTGAAAACATGAATCATTTTTTACCACGACCGGGACTCGAACCTAGGACTTATGATTACTAAGTCAAGGCGCTACCACTACACCACAGAAGGTCAAAAGGAATCCAACCTTATAGCTTATATCTGCTATACTTAGGAATGAACGCATTCTAACTGAATGCCACTATGTTCATATTACAGATTCCCCAACCTCACTCGTGGCTTCATTTTAGCATTTAATTCAATTCCCAATCTCATTGGGGCCATGAAATAACCAATTAAGTACATTACATATGTGAAAACATGAATCATTTTTTTACCCCGACCGGGACTCGAACCTAGGACTTATAATTACTAAGTCAAGGTGCTACCACTACATCACAGAAGGTTAAAAGGAATCCAACCTTATAGCTTATATCTGCTATACTTAGGAATGAATGCATTCTAACTGAATGCCACTATGTTCATATTACAGATTCCCCAACCTCACTAGTGGCTTCATTTTAGCATTTAATTCAATTCCCAATCTCATTCGGAGCATGAAATAACCAATTAAGCACATTACATATGTGAAAACATGAATCATTTTTTTTACCCCGACCAGGACTCGAACCTAGGACTTGACTTAGTAACCATAAGTCCTAGGTTTGAGTCCCGGTCAGGGTAAAAAATGATTCATGTTTTCACATATGTAATGTGCCTAATTGGTTATTTCATGTCCCGAATGATATTGGGAATTGAATTAAATGCTAAAATGAGGCCATGAATGAGGTTGGGGAATCTGTAATATGAACATAGTGGCATTCAGTTAGAATGCGTTCATTCCTAAGTATAGCAGATATAAGCTATAAGGTTGGATTCCTTTTAACCTTCTGTGGTGTAGTGGTATCGCCTTGACTTAGTAATCATAAGTCCTAGGTTCGAGCCCCGGTCGGGGTGAAAAATGATTTATGTTTTCACATATGTAATGTGCAATTGGTTATTTCATGGCCCGAATGACATTGGGAATTGAATTAAATGCTAAAATGAAGCCACGAGTGAGGTTGGGGAATCTGTAATATGAACATAGTGGCATTCAAATAGAATGCGTTCATTCCTAAGTATAGCAGATATAAGCTATAAGGTTGGATTCCTTTTAATCTTCTGTGGTGTAGTGGTAACGCCTTGACTTAGTAATCATAAGTCCTAGGTTCGAGTCCCGGTCGGGGTAAAAAATGATGCATGTTTTCACATATGTAATGTGCTTAATTGGTTATTTCATGGCCCGAATGAGATTAGGAATTGAATTAAATGCTAAAATGAGGCCACGAATGAGGTTGGGGAATCTGTAATATGAACATAGTGGCATTCAGTTAGAATGCGTTCATTCCTAAGTATAGCAGATATAAGCTATAAGGTTGGATTCCTTTTAACCTTCTGTGGTGTAGTGGTATCACCTTGACTTAGTAATCATAAGTCCTAGGTTTGAGTCCCAGTCGGGGTAAAAAATGATTCATGTTTTCACATATGTAATGTACCTAATTGGTTATTTCATGTCCCGAATGATATTGGGAATTGAATTAAATGCTAAAATGAGGCCAAGAATGAGGTTGGGGAATCTGTAATATGAACATAGTGGCATTCAGTTAGAATGCGTTCATTCCTAAGTATAGCAGATATAAGCTATAAGGTTGGATTCCTTTTAGCCTTCTGTGGTGTAGTGGTATCGCCTTGACTTAGTAATCATAAGTCCTAGGTTCGAGCCCCGGTCGGGGTGAAAAATGATTTATGTTTTCACATATGTAATGTGCAATTGGTTATTTCATGGCCCAAATGACATTGGGAATTGAATTAAATGCTAAAATGAAGCCACGAGTGAGGTTGGGGAATCTGTAATATGAACATAGTGGCATTCAGTTAGAATGCGTTCATTCCTAAGTATAGCAGATATAAGCTATAAGGTTGGATTCCTTTTAATCTTCTGTGGTGTAGTGGTAGCGCCTTGGCTTAGTAATCATAAGTCCTAGGTTCGAGTCCTGGTCGGGGTAAAAAATGATGCATGTTTTCACATATGTAATGTGCATAATTGGTTATTTCATGGCCCGAATGAGATTGGGAATTGAATTAAATGCTAAAATGAGGCCACGAATGAGGTTGAGGAATCTGTAATATGAACATAGTGGCATTCAGTTAGAATGCGTTCATTCCTAAGTATAGCAGATATAAGCTATAAGGTTGGATTCCTTTTAACCTTCTGTGGTGTAGTGGTATCACCTTGACTTAGTAATCATAAGTCCTAGGTTCGAGTCCCGGTCGAGGTAAAATATGATTCATGTTTTCACATATTTAATGTGCCTAATTGGTTATTTCATTGCCCGAATGAGATTGAGAATTGAATTATATGCTAAAATGAGGCCACGAATGAGGTTGGGGAATCTGTAATATGAACATAGTGGCATTCAGTTAGAATGCGTTCATTCCTAAGTATAGCAGATATAAGCTATAAGGTTGGATTCCTTTTAACCTTCTGTGGTGTAGTGGTATTGCCTTGACTTAGTAATCATAAGTCCTAGGTTCGAGTCCCGGTCGGGGTAAAAAATGACTCATGTTTTCACATATGTAATGTGGTTAATTGGGTATATCATGGCCCGAATGAGATTGGGAATTGAATTAAATGCTAAAATGAAGCCACGAGTGAGGTTGGGGAATCTGTAATATGAACATAGCGACATTCTGTTAGAATGCGTTCATTCCTAAGTATAGCAGATATAAGCTATAAGGTTGGATTCCTTTTAACCCTCTGTGGTGTAGTGGTAGAGCCTTGACTTAGCAATCATAAGTCCTAGGTTCGAGTCCCAATCTGGGTAAAAAAAAATTATTCATGTTTTCACATATGTAATGTGCTTAATTGGTTTTATATATATATATATATATATATATATATATATATATATATATATATATATATATATATATATATATATATATATATATATATATATATAAGTGTGACACCGGGACAGGCAAGAACATTGCCTTCATCATGGCCGGGGACGAGGAAAACATTTAGTAGAAACTTAAGGACAAGGCAAAAATATTGGAATGATACACAATAGGAAAATGACAGGCTGAAAATATATTCAAAGTATAGAACCTACAGATATGGCAGGATTAGGCCGAGATAACGATAGACCCGCTTTTTGAAGGAAGAATTAGGAAAGACAGAAGGAGGAAGAGAGTTCCAGAATAAGGTGATGGATGGGAAAATGCAGTTACACTGACCAATAAACGAGCTATGAATATCCACATGAGATGAGGTCGCTTGGAGAGTGTTACGAGGCCTAGGCAGTGGAGGAGGGATGCAACTCGCAAACTCACCAGAGCAGCGATCGAAGTAATAGTGATATAAAAGAGGAAGGGATGATACCTTAGGGTGAAGAGATAAAGAAGCCAGATTAAAAGTAATAGATGGGTCACTGATGAGTCTGATAGCCTTCTATTCAACCCTATCAAGGATATATGTATAAGAGGAAGCACCCTTACTACTATACTACTAATACTACTTTTTGCTTTAAAAAAAAAAAAAAAAAAAAAAAAAGGAAGGTGAACACAAATGACAAAATACATTTTCTTAATGAATTCTAAAACAGGTGACACAGTAGTTAAAAAAATATATATTGTGATATCGAGGCACACGATCTAAAAACTGATAACATCACTAGGCTCTGGTATGGTGCATGATAAATTACACACATGCCTAAGGAATGCTCTCAGAGAAGCATTTAGACCATGATGTCTTACTTCTGAATAACTATTTTAATCATTGCTATCTGCCATGTAATATGCTGAAGGGTGTCATTACTCCGATTGTCAAAGACAGCAGAAATACTGTAACAATCAAACAATTATCGGTCAATCATGCAGTCATCAAACCTACTCAAGTTTTTGAGTTTCGTATACAAAGTATTTTGTCAGAGAAAATAAATTTTAACAACGGGTAGTTTGGATTTACTCCTGGTTTGTCAACAACGGATGCTTGTTTTTTGTTGAAGGAAGTATTTCATGAATACTCCAAGCGAAGGGAATCTGGAATTGAAATGCTTGTTGCTTTATCTAAAGCATTTGATGCAGCTGACCCCTTTTTACTTGGTGGAAAATTGCTAGAGATTGCTGTTCTATTTGACATGTTTTTACTAATATCTAACCCGAGAAATCAATCAGAAAATGTTACTTCGAATGGTTTCTCAAGCAAGGACACTGTACTGAAACGTGGAGTGAGACGAGGGTGCATTTTAGCCACTTTTTTTTTTTTTTTTAATATTCTACATAGATTCAATAATTAGTGAGATTGCTTCCATGAACGTTGGCTATACATTATCGGCTTGACAAGATTGAATATTATTGCATATGTAGATGACATTGTTATGATTATTAATTCAGAGACAAAACTGTAGGCCCTCTATATGACGATGTGCAGATTATTCAATAAGCATAAACTTAAAATTAACAAGGACAAAACTAAATGTATGTTTGACTTCTCAACAAAATAGGCCTCTCAGTGTCAAACTTGGGGATGACTAGGAACAAATTTTACTTAAGTGTCTTTCCTGTTCTAACAAACTTCTCGCATTGTAACACTGAGGTGATTTTATTTTTATTCAATTGTATTGTATGCCAGTGTATGGTATGTGTTTTCGAATTATCAAGATACTTTCAGGAGATCAGTGTTTAAAACAATTTGCAGTGACCTTCAACAATGTTCTTAAACGAATAACTGGAGTTCCAGCACATGCAAGTAACCATATCGTTGCTGTCAGCAATTTCTTCTTAAACATCACATAGCCGTACTTCAGGCTAATTACTATGAAAGGCCTCATTATTTAGTTAACAGCATCATAAAACTGAATTTATCCTTCCTAAAGTGTGGATACTTTACTGAAGCAGTAAGACAAGTGTTTAAAAGTTAATATAATGTAGATATATGGCAATTTGATATTTTGCCTTTAGAGGCATGAGTTTCCTGGGCGCAAAAGCATGAACCTAGAATAGGACAGTACCTTTTCTTTGTATTGTAAAAGCTGCTCATGGTGATTCACTATTACACATGCAGTAGCTTCATTTTTGTGTTATTCTTATGAGTATACTATTAATATTGCACCATTTGTTTGTGGATCTCATTTATGACGCATATTCATTTATTGTATATAATCTCTAGCTAACTCACAAGTTAACTCCATGTTACTATGTAAGTTTATATGAAATAATGATTTGAAAAAACTACTACTACTACTAGTATCAATAATAATAATACTAATAATAATAATAATAATAATAATAATAATAATAATAATAATAATAATAATAATAATAATAATAATAATAATAATAATAATAATAATAATAATAATAATAATAATAACACGCAACATTCTCCATCCAAGTCCTTGTTTTTTTTTATTACCCCAGTGAAATCATCAGTTTCATATGTTTATTTATTCTTTTTGTGTTCTTGTGTTATGCTTTGTCGAGGTTTCTTTTTTATCTTTTTATGTCGAGTTATTTCTCTTTAACTTGACTTGCTCATGTTTACTTACAACCAAATTAGAAAAGTTTGCAAAGACCTGGTAACAAGTATAACCCAATGTCCACAAAAGTTATGTTCATCTCTTAGGCTGGTCACTTCATTCTAATTTTTGATGCAGAATCTCTGATCCTTTTTTTAAATATCACATATTTGTGTTGTAAGTGGAGGAGGAAAAAAGTAGAAAATTTCGCAAAACCACAAGAATATACATTAGTATATCATACCAAGAAAAGATGATGCTTTTGCATTTTGAGCGGTTCAGAAAGAGTCAGACTTAACAACAGTTGTATAGAACTTTATTTTGACTTTTTGACTTCGTGTGGAGTGTTGCTGTGTAGGTAACGGTCATTTTAAGAGACAAAATTCTGATTATGACACTTACCCTACCATAAGTATTGGCTGTATATAACAGTGTCTATTGAAAACCTATCTATTCCAAAGTGTTCAGCCTATCCCTGGCATCAGCTATGTGCGATCTCTGACCTGACATTTTGGTTCATTATTATTATTATTATTATTATTATTATTATTATTATTATTATTATTATTATTATTATTATTATTATTATTATTATTATTATTATTATTATTATTATTATTATTATTATATTATTATTATTATTATTATTATCATTATTTTTATTATTATTATAATTATAGTAGTTGTTACTACTGTGATTTTTATCATCATAGTAATTAATAATATTATTATTACCCTTACTCCTCTTACTATTTTTTATCATTTATTTTATTGTTTTTATTATTATTTTTTTAGTATGATTATTATTATTACTATTACTACTACTATTATTATTTTTGTATATATTTTTATTGAGGGAGGGGGGGCTAGAACACTTTCTCCGTGTTCCACTGCTTGTCATAGGAGTAGACTACCACTCGAATAACTGTTGTTGAATCTCTAGCCTGAAGTCATATTAATTACTGCACAACTGTTTGGGGAGCTACCACCAAGACTCAGATAAATACAATGCAGAAGTGTATTAATTTTGCAGCTCGAGTTGTCCAGGGAGGAATAAGAAAATATGACCACATCACACCAGCTCTTGATAAACTTGGGTGGCTGCGGGCAGAACACAAGGTCGCTTATGCTATTTATGTTTTTGTATACAAAATCTTGGACCAGCATTATCCTAGCTGGCTATTTGATATAAAAACAGTCAGGGATATAAGGGGAACCAACACAAACAAACAAAACAAACAAACAAACAAACATTTATTCCCATTTTTGTACAATAGTTTTTCTTCTTAAAATTAAAAGTAACTTATAAGTAATCATGTAATTGAACTAATAGGTAAGAGGGTAATACATACAGTTAAATTAAATGTAGCTTTCATAGAAAATTGTAATGATGTAATACAAATGTTGACAATAATGTTAATAATATAGTAATAATAACACTAGCTCTATTCAGAGAACAAACACAGAATCCGGTTCAGAGATGATCACTATTAAAGGGCCAACACTCTGGAACAATATTCCAGGATCATCTTAAAAATGCATCCTCCTTCACAGCTTTCAAAGGCAAACTATATAGTTTCCTTTTGGACAAATAGTTGCTGCTCGCACATAAACTAAACTTAATGATTTAATGCAATTTCCCTTAACACTAACCTTTCTATATGTAAACTGATATCGATCTCTCTGTTCTCTAAGTTAAGAACTAATTACTTTCATTGCAAGGAAAACAAATATGGTGATGATGCCGATAATAACGATACTGTATCGAGTGTTATTATTACTACTTTATTATTAACATTATTGTTAACATTTTTATTATAGCATTATTATTTTCTATGAAAGCTACATTTAATTTAATTGCATGTATTACCCTCTTAATTATTAGTTCAATAGCATGTCTACTTATAAGTTACTTTTACTTTTAGAAGAATAACCATTGTACAAAAATGGAAATAAATGTTTGTTTGTTTGTCTATTTGTTTGTTTGAATCCTTTCCTTTGCATTAGCTTTTCCTAAAGAGTCAAAGTATATGGCTTGGCTCAGCTGTTCCCCATATAAGGTGAATATGGTTCTTGTATTAGTGCCCTGTGGTGGTGGGCAAAACATCAAAGAATACCCCCAATGTATTCCCTGCGTGTCGTAATAGGCGACTAAAAGTGGAAGGGGAGAGGGGACTGGGAATCCCCCCTTTTAAAAATCTCCTGCGAGACGTCAAGGAAGAAGGGGAGTAGAGGGGAGAGTAACTATTCCCCACACTCTAGTTTTGGGGTGTCTAAATGTACGTGGTTGTAGTACGATAGAAAGCAAAAGATGTGAGATTGGATATATGTTTGGTAGGATGAGGGTGGATATATTGGCATTTGGTGAGGTGATGGGTAGGGTGTCTGGGGTTGAAAAGGGGAGAGCGAGAGAAGGTGTGGCATTATTGCTGAGTGAATGGATGGTAAATAAGGTAGTGGAATGGAAAGAAGTGTCATCTAGGCTGATGTGGGTGAGGGTTAGGATGGGTAGGGAATGCTGGGCTTTTGTTAGTGCGTATGGGCCAGGGTGTGAGAGAAGTGAGGAAGAGCGGGATGAATTCTGGAATGAGTTAACTAGGTGTGTGGATGGTCTGAGTAGAAGGAACTATGTAGTTGTGGTTGGTGACTTGAATGCCATAGTGGGTGATGGAGAGGTAGAAGGTATTGTAGGAAAGTATGGGGGTACCAGGTGGGAATGAGAGTGGCGAGAGACTGTTAGATATGTGTGTGGAGCAAGAGTTGGTGATAGGTAATATTTTTTTCAAGAAGTTAATAAATAAGTATACATGGATGAGAGTGGCAAATGGAAGAGTGAAAGAAAGAGCATTGATAGATTATGTGTTGGTAGCAAAGAGAATGATTGGTAGAGTGAAAGATGTGCATGCATTTAGGGGTGTGGCTGCTGGGATGTCTGATCAGTTTTTGGTTGAAGCAAAAGTATTAGTACCAAAAGAGTGGGGAAATAGAGTGGGGGGATGTGGAAGGGAAGTGGTGAAGGTAGAAGGGTTGAAAAAGCCAGAGAAGAGACAGGAATATCAGGACAGGTTGAAAGCGGCATATGACATGGTGAAAGAAAGAGAAGTTGAGGAGTTAGAGGAGGAATTGGGGTTGATGAATGAATGCTTTGTGGGACATGCAAGTGATGTGTGTGGAAAGAGGTTTGTTAGAGGTGACATGAGGAGGGACAGCGAGTGGTGGAATGAAGGGGTGAAAATGAATATGGAAGAGAAAAAGAGGGCTTTTGAGGAATGGCTGCAGTGTAACAGTAAGGAGAAGTATGAAAGATATAGAGAGAAAATGTGGAAACCAAGCGGAAGGTAGAGGAAGAGAAGAGGTTGGCAAATGTTAGGTGGGAACAGGATTTTAGTAGGTCATATGAGAAGAATAAAAAGAAGTTTTGGAAAGAAGTGAAGAGAGCAAGGAAGGGTGGATCGAGAATGGAAGAGACAGTGAAAGATGTGAATGGACATATGTTAAGAGGAAACGATGCAAGGAAAAGATGGGCAGAATATTTTGAGTGGTTTCTGAATGTTGAGGAAGATAGAGAGGCAGCTATAGTGGCAGTGGGGGGGGGTGTTCAAGTACCAGTAATGGGAGATGAAAATGAGAGAGAGATTACATGAGAGGAGGTGAAAAGGGCATTGTATGAAGCAAAAGCAGGTAAAGCACCTGGAATGGATGGTGTGAGAGCGGAGATGTTGAAAGAAGGGGGTGTGACTGCATTGGAATGGATAGTGAGAGTGTTTAATATATGCTTTATATTGTCAATGGTGCCAGTGGAATGGGTGATTGCTTGTATAGTGCCCCTATACAAAAGTAAGGGAGATGTGTATAAATGCAGTAATTTTAGGGGTATAAGTTTGTTGAGTGTGGTAGGAAAAGTGTATGGTAGGATACTGATTAATAGGATTAGGGATAAGACAGAAAATATGATTGCGGAAGTGCAGAGTGGTTTTAGGAGAGGTGAGGTTGTATAGATTAGATTTTCATAGTTAGGCAGTTATATGAAAAATATTTAGTATTTAGCAAAGGGAAAGGATGTATATTTTGCATTTTTGGATCTGGAGAAAGCGCATGATAGAGTTGATAGAGAGGCAATGTGGAATGTTTTGAGGTTATATGAAATTGATGGTAGACTGTTGCAAGCAGTGAAGAGGTTGAATGAGGGCAGTAGAACTTGTGTTAGGGTAGGGAATGAAGTGAGTGAGTGGTTTCCAGTGTGTGTGGGACTGAGACAGGGATGTGTGATGTCACCATGGCTGTTCACTTTGTATATTGATGGAGTCGTAAGAGAGGTGAATGAGCGAGTGCGTGGTCGAGGTTTGAGAATGGTAGATGGGGATGATAACGAGTGGGAGCTGAATTAGTTGCTGATTGCAGATGATGCTGTGGTGGTGTCAACTTCAGAGGAGAAGCTGTGTCAGTAATTGTCAGAATTTGGAATGGTGTGTGAGAGAATGAAGTTGCTAGTGAATATGAGAAAGAGTAAGGTTATGAGGTGTAGAAGAAATGAGGATGGTGCTGGATTGAATGTTATGTTGAATGGAGAGACACTTGAGGAAGTTGATCAGCTTAAGTATTTATTCTCGGTTATAGCTGCAAATGGTGGAGTGGAAGCAGATGTGTGTCACAGAGTGAATGAAGGATGTAAAGTATTGGGTGCGTTGAAAGGAGTGATGAGGAATAGAGGGTTGGAAATGAATGTTAAGAAAGTTTTGTATGAGAGAGTGTTTGTGGCAACTGTGATGTATGGATTAGAGTTATGAGAGACAGAAACTAAATGTGTTTGAGATGAAATGTCTTAGGAGTATGATTGGTGTATCTTAGTTGGATAGGGTTAGGAATGAAGTGATGAGAGCAAGAATGGGAGTGAGGAGAGAATTGGCAGCCAGAGTAGATATGAATGTTCTGAGATGGTATGGCCAAGTGGAGAGGATGGATGATGAAAGACTTCTGAAAAAGGTGATGAATGGGAGACTTGATGGGAGAAATGCTAGAGGAAGTCCTAGGTTTGGGTGGATGGATGGAGTAAGGAGAGCCCTGAATGATATGAGGATGGATGTGAGGGAAGGAAGTGAGAGTGCTAAGAATAGGAATGATTGGCGAACGATTGTGACGCAACTCTGATGGGCATCTGCTGTTACCGCGGGGTTGCACCTTACAGAGGTAGCCCTGTGGTAGAGGCAGTAGAGAAGTTGGCATTATGAAGCGACATAGGTTGTGGAAGAGCCTGGAGGATGGGTTGTGGTACTCCGGCAGTGCCATTTGAATGGTCGCTAGCTCCCTCGTCATTACTCATAGAGCAAAGTAATTCCTTTATTATTTCTTCTTTTTGATTTTGGCTACCCCCTAAATAAGGGGAAACAGCCAAGGTATAAGATGATGATGATGTGTTCATAGTGGGCAACATTAGACAATAGTCTCTCCGGATGTTGTCTCTTCCCACTGTCTGACTGGTGTAAATTCAAGGCTATGAGAGTTATATGAGCGCCTCATAACTGTTGCACAGGCACTTCACTAAGTTATTTTTAGATAATATATATATATATATATATATATATATATATATATATATATATATATATATATATATATATATATATATATATATATATATATATATATATATATATATATATATATATATATATATATATATATATATATATATATATATATATATATATATATATATATATATTGAATAGTGTACTTCAGAATATTTGTTTTAGTAGGCCACACTTCAGAGTTTTGTAAATGAGCCTAACCTAAGCTAACCTTCGCAAACCTAATTAACGCTTTAACAAAAGTTAGACTGACCATGAGAATAATTACTTCGTTTAAAAAAATATGAAGTTTTGAATATTTTTTTAATATGATTAAAGTAATAACAATGCTTTTCAAGGCTTTGCTTCCGCCAGAGACAGTAACAGTTGAACCGTCCAGAAGGCTTACTAACCTAACCAAACCTGACCTCTTTGGATTTACTCTAACTGCTTTGGTTAAATTAGAGTTGTTCCTCCACAGGTTATGAAGACGCTGGCCCTATGTCTAATGTTCGAATTTATTAGCTTTAATGGCTAAATGACCCTAGACATATCATTAACAACTAAAATTAAGATAAAATATTTTACCATCGATTATGTTACTTTTTCCGAGTAAATGCTAATTAATTTTTCTATGCCTGCATCAATACCGAATATTCTTGGATATTCGTTACTCATATTTTATCGTTACTTCACATCTGGCAAATCACAACATTCCCCACCTCTGTTTCTCTTTACTTTATGATTTCTTTATGCCCAGGCCGATAAGTGCAGATTTTTTTTTTCTGGCCCGTCCTGGTGCTACAAACATAAACAAAGAAAAATGGTCAATCATTAATTAATCACTGTATCAACCAATCCATTCATTGATTAATGAGTTAGTTGGCAACATAGTTAGTTTGTTTCCCTGTTTCTTACTCTGTTTGTGGTTTTGTTTGCTTGTTTTATGCCTGGGTGTTTGCTTGTTATTTATTAAGCATCGTCCGTCTCTTTGTCAATTTTCGTTCTTTTATGAGAAAAACTTGTTTTTTAGCTACTGAGCAGTTACAGCGGAATCGGTAAAATAAAATCTTCACATATGCGTATATACCCATCTGAGAGGTTAAGGACTGAATTATACAGCCTTATATCACCATAGCTTTAGAGATGGAGAATACTTAATATCGAGGCACTTGTCAGCTTCTCAAACGAAAGCAGATATATACTCCTGTGAAACTCGTTACTTCTTTTCACTGTTTTATGACTTGAATGCTTGGTAATGTATATTTTTAGACCATTGGAACAACCTAAGATATCAGTAATTTATCAGTATTCCGAATACATTCATTTAAATCATGAAACTACCTAAATCCAAACACACAACGAGGGACTAAAACCGGTTGGGCAGAAGGTAACAAACTACATAATATTTAAATCCAGGTTGACAGAGCAGTTATCAGTGTAAAAATAAGACAATCATGCAAATATCAATGACTTTTTTTTCACTTAAACTACAAGAGTATCGTAATTTAAGGGTATATATGTGCATGCATGCACACATATACTCATATATACTTATATACATATACACACATATATATATATATATATATATATATATATATATATATATATATATATATATATATATATATATATATATATATATATATATATATATATATATATACATACATACTTACGTATCTATGTTTACATACACATTTACATGTACAGTATAAGGATTCTGATAAAGGAATGAGTACCTCTGGCTACTCTGTGGAAGGAAGCCCTCTTGGTGATGCTCCCCGTCCTCTCTTTGTTTCAATTCAAAATCTCTGGCTACTCAACTTGAAAGCATAACATGAGGGAATTCCGAATTGTTTAATCAAGCCATTAAACACAATGCTTCAAATATCTCCGTTGAAGAGTGCATAGAGAGCTCCTACTAAAGAGGTAATAGATCTCTTTGTCAAAAATGGTTTTCGACAAAAGTTTATTGCAGATTTGGCGTGGAAGCTTTCAAAGGTCAAGCGTTCATTGTCAGATATATAAATGCTGACAAGAACTCACATGAAAATAGACAATAGTTCGGAAGAGCTTCCTCCATGAGGTTCAAAACTCCCTTTTCAGAGAGAGAGAGTCCTCAACAACGAGTGTCTAAGTCTCATTATTTCCTGGTGCTTGTCCGTGGAATCTGGAAAGAGATTGGGAATCTCTGGATAATTAATCGAAGAGCTTATCATCAGAGCCTGAATAAAATATATTCTGGTTCTTTTGGAAAACTTCCTCTGGACCCTCGTCTTCTTCCTGGTGAATTCCTGTCAGCAGTATTTATATATTTCCCTGATTATAAAAGCTTGCACACCAAATCTGGAAGAAAATTTAGCTGTAAATCGATTCAGCGAAGAGATACAAAGCCTCTATAGAAGCTGTCTTTATACTCTCTCTTCAATTGATTATATATGCAGCATTGTGTCTTGTGATTTGAGTAGATTATTCTATCCTCACTTATATTCAGCTCTTAAGTATACACACACACACACACACACACACACACACACACACACACACACACACACACACACACACACACACACACACACACCAGGAGCTGAATATGGAAAATGATGCCATGAAAACGTCCTTTGCTGATGCACTAAAGGGGAATGTGGCAGTAAAAGAGGCTGTAAAGGTGGTGGCACTGGAAAACATACAAACACTTGACTATAAAGAGACAGTAATCGAAAAAATGAAAGACGTTGTGATGGAAAGGGCAAACCCACTCATCAGACAGGCACTTGATAAGGAGAAGACAGTGGTAATCTCAGGCATAAGTGAATCCCAGGAGCCAACATGGCAGGGGAGACTTGAAGAAAATAAAGCTAACGTTGTAGACCTGATAAGAAAGCTTGGAGTAGTATGTGGTCCTGAGGATATTGTAAACATACACCAACTAGGTAAACATTCGAGGGAAGGAAAGCCGAGACCAACAAAAGTAACCTTTGAGAGAGGGGAGACATGTAGGGAAATATTGTTGAGAAAAAAAAGTCTAAAAGACCTTCAAGAATGCAAAGAAGTGTTCATTAGACGATACAGAACACAGGAAGAGATGGGAAAGATCAAAAACTTGTTGCAAGAGGCAAGAAGGTTAAATGATGAAAGAAATGAAGAAGAGAAGAAAAATTTTCGTTACGGAATACTTCCAGACAAAGGGGAGATAAAGAAGATAATGGCAGAAGATCAGGGGATGGGGCCTCATTAAGATTGTTATACACAAATGCTGATGGATTAGCTGGTAAGGCAGTAGAATTAAAAGATAGGATTCACAACAGTAAGGCAGATATAGTAGCAATTACAGAGACTAAGTTGAGTGAGGACATAAACAGTGTCACAGTTTTTCCTAAGGGCTTCAGAATACTAAGGGTCGAAAGATCTGAGAGGACTGGTGGAGGGATAGCACTGCTCATAAGTGAGAGGATTCAAGTTGAAGAGATAAACTTGGCTATAGAAAGTGAGTTCAGGGAATTTCTTGTTGCTCGCATAAATACTGGGTCAGAGAGCATTATAATAACTGTTGTATACAACCCACCAAGGAACCAAAATAGGCTTGAAATTTATGAGGAAAGTCATATAGGTACGATTGAAGTCATAAACTCAGTTGTTAACATGGCACGGGAGAAAAAATGTAGGATTTTGATTATGGGAGACTTTAATCATAAAGAGATAGATTGGATAAATCTTGACCCACACAGTGGTGAGGACTCCTTTGGGGCAAGATTCCTAGATTGCGTACAAGGGAATTTCCTACACCAACATGTAATGGAACCAACAAGAGCCAGGGGTGGGGATGAGCCATCACTACTTGATCTGGTGTTCACAGATAATGTGTTGGATATTGAAAATATTGAGTATGAACC
>JAXCGZ010016102.1:0-17500 GCA_037179515.1 Halocaridina rubra | reverse complement strand
ACACACACACACACACACACACACACACACACACACACACACACACACACACACACACAGAGTAATCAAAAAAATGAAAGATGTTGTGATGGAAAGGGCAAACCCACTCTTCAGACAGGCACTTGATAAGGAGAAGACAGTGGTAATCACAGGCATAAGTGAATCCCAGGAGCCAACATGGCAGGGGAGACTTGAAGAAAATAAAGCTAGGGTTGTAGACCTGATAAGCAAGCTTGGAGTAGTTTGTGGTCCTGAGGATATTGTAAACATACACCAACTAGGTAAATATTCGAGGGAAGGAAAGCCTAGACCAACAAAAGTAACCTTTGAGAGAGGGGATACATGTAGGGAAATATTGTTGAGAAAAAAAAGCCTAAAAGACCTTCAAGAATTCAAAGAAGTGTTCATTAGACGATACAGAACACAGGAAGAGATGGGAAAGATAAAAAACTTGTTGCAAGAGGCAAGAAGGTTAAATGATGAAAGAAATGAAGAACAGAAGAAAAATGTTCATTACAGAGTTCTTCCAGACAAAGGGGAGATAAAGAAGATAATGACAGAAGATCGGGGGATGGGGCCTCATTAAGATTGTTATACACAAATGCTGATGGATTAGCTGGTAAGGCAGTAGAATTAAAAGATAGGATTCACAACAGTAAGGCAGATATAGTAGCAATTACAGAGACTAAGTTGAGTGAGGACGTAAACAGTGTCACAGTTTTTCCTAAGGGCTTCAGCATTCTAAGGGTTGAAAGATCTGAGAGGACTGGTGGAGGGATAGCACTGCTCATAAGTGAAAGGATTCAAGTTGAAGAAATAAATTTGGCTATAGAAAGTGAGTTCAAGGAATTTCTTGTTGCTCGCATAAATACTGGGTCAGAGAGCATTATAATAACTGTTGTATACAACCCACCAAGGAACCAAACTAGGCTTGAAGTTTATGAGGAAAGTCATATAGGTACTATTGAAGTCATAAACTCAGTTGTTAACATGGCACGGGAAAAAATGTAGGATTTTGATTATGGGAGACTTTAATCATAAAGAGATAGATTGGATAAATCTTGACCCACACAGTGGTGAAGACTCATTTGGGGCAAGATTCCTAGATTGCGTGCAAGGGAATTTCCTACACCAACATGCAATGGAACCAACAAGGGCCAGGGGCGGGGATGAGCCATCACTACTTGATCTAGTGTTCACAGATAATGTGTTGGATATTGAAAAAATTGAGTATGAACCACCAATTGGAAAGAGTGACCACTGTGTGTTGTTGATGGAGTATATCATTGAAGATATTCTTCCTGAGAGTAGAGGCACTGAGGACATGAGGAGGAACTATCCAAAAGGAAATTACATCAAAATGAATGAGCTTTTTGCAGTTATTGACTGGAGAACCTTATTTTACAACAAATCTGTACAAGAAATGTATGACATCTTTTGTGAGAAATATGGGAAGATAGTAGATTGCTGCATACCTGTCACCAAAGTAGGTGTAATTCATGCCAGAGAGAAATGGTTCGATAATGGGTGTAAAAGAGCTAAGGAGTGGAGAGACAAATGCTGGAAAAGGTATAGGAGGAGAAAAAACATAAATGCCTGGCAAACCTACAAAAGAGCAAGAAATGACTACCTAAGTAAAAGGAGAGAGGCAGAGAGAGACTATGAGAGGGACATCACCAGGAAGGCTAAAGAAAATCCCAAGCTTTTCCACAGCTTTATCAGAGGAAAACTGAAGGTAAAAGAACAGGTTTTAAGGCTAAAGAGAGCGGATGGAAGCATCACTGAGATGGATGAAGAGATCTGCAAAGAATTGAACAAGGAGTTTCAGTCAGTATTTACAGTAGAAAATACCCCACCCCCTCAGATTGCAGTGATAGAAGCTCAAGGGCCGGTATTAGAGAACATCAACCTTACAGCCACAGAGGTATGCAAAGCGCTGATGGATTTAGATGTTCATAAAGCTACAGGTCCTGATGACATATCCCCTCATGTGCTTAAAAAATGCGCAAACACAATATCAGTGGCCCTAAGTATTTTATTTAAGGAGTCACTGGAGTCGGGGGAGATTCCAATATGCTGGAAACAAGCAAATGTGATACCTATCTTCAAAAAGGGAAGGAGGGATACGGCTCTGAACTATAGACCAGTTTCCTTTACCAGCATAGTTTGCAAAGTTATGGAGAAACTACTAAGGAAACATATCTCTCTTCACTTGGAATCCTTCAACTTTTTGTCAGTGAGGCAACATGGCTTCAGAGAAGGTAGATCAACAGTAACAAACTTATTAGAATTTTATGATGAGGTAAGCCAAATCTTACAGGAAAGAGAAGGCTGGGCAGATTGCATATTCCTAGACTTCCAGAAAGCGTTTGACACTGTTCCACATGGGAGACTTCTTAGGAAGCTGCAATCAATGGCTAGAATAGGTGGAAATGTTTTGGAATGGATAAAAACTTACTTAGAAGGAAGGGAACAGAGGGTTAGAGTAAGACACTCAATGTCTGAATGGAGAAGAGTTAGTAGTGGAGTTCCACAGGGTTCAGTTTTAGGGCCACTTTTGTTCCTTGTATATGTAAATGACCTAGCAGAGTCTGTAAATTCATTCATGAATATGTTTGCAGCTGATGCAAAGATTGTGAAGACAGTAAAAAACGAGAACAATGGTAGAGAACTTCAGGAGGATCTAAATAATCTGCATGAGTGGTCAGAAAAGTGGCTAATGAAATTCAATGCTTCAGAATGTAAGGTAATGAGAATGGGTACAAGTGCAAGAAGGCCCAAGCTTGACTACTCGGTGGCTGGAGTACAACTTCAAGAGACAGAAAATGAGAGAGATCTAGGAGTAAACATACTGGCAGATTTGTCTCCAGAAAAACATATAAATGGCATAGTAAGGGCAGCATATGCATTCTTATCAAATGTAAGGGTAGCCTTCAGGCACATGGACAAGGAAATGTTCAGAAATATTTATGTAACCTATGTGAGGCCAAAACTCGAATATGCAGCCCCCTTTTGGAATCCGCACTTGAAGAAGCACATAGCTAAGCTTGAAAAAGTTCAAAGACATGCCACGAAACTGGTGCTAGAAATACGCAATCTCAGTTATAATGAGAGGCTGAGGGAATTAGACTTACCATCACTCGAAGCTAGAAGAGTGAGGGGGGGATATGGTGAGAGTCTTTAAATTTCTTCATGGTTATGATTGAGTGGATAGGGATCGATATTTTGATATGGCTGGCTCTAGAACTAGAGGTCATAGTTTGAAGCTTCGTAAGAAAACTTCTTTGCAGGATGTAAGTAAATACTTTTTCAGTGTAAGAGTAGTTGACAATTGGAATTGGCTAAGCGAGGAGGTAGTTAATGCTATCTCAATCCATAGTTTTAGGACAGGTATGATAAGTATCACTAAGTCTAATATGGAACCGATCAGGAGACGAGAAGATACGAGCTTTGGGCTCTTTCCCGTAAACACAATTAGGTAATCACACACACACACACACACACACACACACACACACACACACACACACACACACACATATATATATATATATATATATATATATATATATATATATATATATATATATATATATATATATATATATATATATATATATATATATATATATATATATATATATATATATATATCAGATATATATATATATATATATATATATATATATATATATATATATATATATATATATATATATATATATATATATATATATATATATATATATATATATATATATATATATATATATATATATATATATATATATATTGTTGCCGCTGGAGTGGCCTTTTTGGCCTTATCATTAGAGATAACGCTCCATTAGAGACCTCACACATCTCATGGTGTACTTATGCAAGTTTCCATGTTCACAATAAATCTTGGTATCTTAATTATTGTTTTAATCAACTCAAGTATGTCAAATAATTAACAATTGCTAATTATTATAGTGTTGAACGAGGTATCTGAAGGACAGATATCATAATTCCTATATTTGAAATTAGTGAAGATTCATTTATTATATAAGAGTTAGTCCCGATTTCTTAAACAGTGTAAACCTAGGATACCATATTGTTAGTTAGCTAGACAAACACAAATGGAGTTCATAAACGCATTTGACGCAGTTCTGTGTATGGTTAGGATCCCTTGCGGGATCCTAACCATTTTAAGAAATCGGGCCTTAATGGTGCTATATTCTTAAGCTCTATATTACATTTTAAGCATTGCTTTCTGAACGCAACTGTTATGAACATTCTCTCTCTCTCTCTCTCTCTCTCTCTCTCTCTCTCTCTCTCTCTCTCTCTCTCTCTCTCTCTCTCTCTCTCTCTCTCTCGCATTAATCTTCTTTTATAATATATCCTACTCTCAGACTCTCCTGAGAGATTTTTAAATATAATGAAATAAGGCACTTACATATCGATAAAGAACTCTTCTCCTGGGCTTCGTTGACGTCAAAAAGTGGGCAAGTGGGGGGTGGGAGGGACTGATCCTTGTCGTGGAAGTAGTTTTATAGATTTTCTTGGCCACACGTCAAGTATTTCGATTTATGAGATTCGTTCAAGGAAAAAAGTAAACAACTCTTCTCTGAATATCTGTGTTGTCACTCGTGTTCCGAGACTATTCTCTGATGCTTCTCGTACAATTGTCATATCTCTGGCTAGTATAGTGGTAACGCGCTGGCTTCGCATTCACGAGGCCGAGAGATCGGTTCCCGTCCAAGACCGAGAGTTAAAGCTGTTTACTGGCAGGTTAATGCTGTGGTTGGTTACCACAGTGGGGGGTTGGGGCTTGCCCCGGCTGACGAATACCCATTGTATAATGGAAATAAAGGTTTATTATTATTATTATTATTATTATTATTATTATTATTATTATTATTATTATTATTATTATATGTCGACTGATGTTATCTAGACATAGATGAGAAATATATTATATTGATTTTTAGATATTCGTTGTCACTAGAGTATTGAGATTTTTTTTCATGTGCATTCATTTGCAGAATAAAGTATTAAGAGAAATTATCGGCAAATGTCGAGCAGGCTGTATTAGAATTAGCGAAAAAAACAACTTAACTGAATGCAGCGGTAGGTGTATTTTCAGTAATTTCATATATACGGTTGCTAGTGTATATATGTATTTACGGTGAATAATAATGATAATAATAATAATAATAATAATAATAATAATAATAATAATAATAATAATAATAATAATAATAATAATAATATAATTTCAAGTGAAACGGTATGTAATTGAAATGTTGTTGCTTTTTACAAGTCATAAATTCTGAATTCCACAGGAGCAAGAAGTTTTATTGGATCTTCATCATAGTTTTAGCTTCGCATCATCATGATAATAATAATAATAATAATAATAATAATAATAATAATAATAATAATAATAATAATAGTCCTCTTTATAATAATAATAATAATAATAATAATAATAATAATAATTATATTTTTATTATAATTATTATTATTGTTATTATTGTTATTATTATTATAGCAGTTTTATTAAGCTAATGTGAAATAATATATAAACTAATATTCTTAACGATTATCAAGTTATCTTCTTCTTTTTTTTTTCTTAATGAATTTATTATGATAATTCACACCCACTTTTTCGTCCGTTCGCTATATATTTCCTCTTTTGACAAGCGGCTGATAATCTCATCTGATACACTATTGCTCTTTGATTTATTTATGTTTGCAGGTCCAGCGTTGCTCACTTCATAATCGTTTTCTGCTGGCTATACCATTACACCGAGTTATGATGACTTATTTTAGAGCCATTAAGGAAGGTCTAACCCTTGCGGTACAGGAGGGTCTCTCAGAGGTGGAGAGGAGAGGAAAGTAGATAATAGGCTTGTTTTTTATCGCCTTTGGTAGTTAATGAGGAATAAATTATAGCGAGATTGGTTTTTCGTCTGTTAATTGTGTTAAATATTATTTAGTTTTTTAATTAGGGTGTAAATATGTTTGTATAACTAATTTGAAATGTTCAGATTGATAAATATAGGTCTTTTTATTTATTTTTTGAGCGATCTCGTGTTTATGGTCTGAGGCATATTGCTGTACATATTTTTTTTTAGTAAGATGAAATTTATTTTGCTCGGACATTTATTTGGAGTTGAGAGTCAGAGAAAAAGTGATACGAGACTGAATACAAGTAGCAGATGAAGGTTGTAAAGAGGAGGCAGAGGAAAAATTAAGGGTAGAATCGTCAGTAAAGGTGTGGAGAAGAAAGGAGAATGGGGACTTGAGAAGGTTGTTGATGAAGAAAAATAAAAAAGTAGGTGAATGAACAAAGTTCTGTGGAACAGCACCTATAACTGGGAATGAGTCAGATGTACTGTCAACAGCCACAGATATAAAAGTCAGGAAGAAAACTGGAAATCAGAAAAAAGAGAGAACGGGTAAAGCCATAAGCAGGAAGTTTGGCCAACAGAACCTTGTGTCAGATTCTGTCAAAAATTTTAGGGATATCAAGGGTGACAACATAGGATTCCCCATAGTTCTTCCTTGAAAATGACCATACAAGAAGTAGATAGGACGGGAGGTCACTAGTGGATCTTGCCTTGTGGAAACCGTACTGGTGATTGGAAATAAGTAAGTTAGATTCAAGATGTTTCAAGAAGTGAGAGTTGAGCAAAATTTTGACTACTATAAAGACTGAGGCCATTAATTTTGAGGTATTGTAAACTGCCATAATGGGCTCCATTCAATACATGATCAATATACTGTACATAAAACTAGAATAGGAGAGCAATTCTTATATATTCTTGAAGTATGGGCACTTAAACGTAATCATTTAACCTCTTAACTGTTTTCATGTATTTTTTTTTATATATGTTTTTTCCTGCAAGAGGGGGGGCAAGATTTCCTTCTCTGTATATTCCTGCATGTCGTAAAAGTTGACTAAATGAAGTGGAGCAAGGAGACTGTAAATTCCTATTTTTGTAGTTTCCTCGTACTAAGTTTTTTTTTCTTCTAACAGCCAACCCCTTTATAAGGGGATTATGGCTTTTGTATATAGGTATAGAAATATTTATGTAAAATATTATCTTTATCATGACTAAATAATACCTCTCCCTTTCCAGAATCCATATCATCTCGCAGATGGTCCTTACTAAGCATTGGCTCTGTCCTTGGAGTAGCTGAAGACCTCTTAGCATATCGAACTCGATTCTCGGTAGACTCCATGGGGATCTTAGGTCTGATTCCTCTTATTAATATTATTATTGTTATTAATCCCCAGTTTGTGGGAAAGAATACCTCACTTGTATTGCCTATATGCTGTAAGAGCTGCCTAAAAATTATAAGGGAACAATGGGCTTTTATTTCCATGCTGCTGCTACTTTTTTTTTTTAAGTAGTAGTAGTAGTAGCAGCAGCAATTGAGAAGGGATCAGGGTAGGCAGAGTATAATATAGCCCTCCAGCCTTTCTTTGATTCATTGTTATCGCCCAAAAGCATGTTGAAAATAAGTACAGTATAATATTTATAATGATTAACCCTCTCGCGCACCATAAGTTTCAATAAGTTTTCTTTTCTGTGCTCATTCGTGAAAGCCTGTCAATAAAAAAAGAAACAATAATTCATATGATCGTTTATGGACATGGAATAAAGTGCACCTGTAGAGACATACGGTCTGAGTGATGAGTGTGGGAGATGGAAACAGCTTTTGTTTTATTCCTTGCCCACAAAGCCACGTCAGTGGAGAGGGTTGCTAATTAGTTCATTTGGGAGAGAGTGAGGAAACTTATGCTCAACCAAAAAATGACGCCATTGACGTGAATGTAACTATGTAGAAATTATATTTTTGTTCAAATGGATGCCAGTGGTGTCACGGTGCACTTAGCCCCTAAAAATTTATTCACGCTATTGGCATCACCGTTCGCAAGAGGGTTAACTGTAATAAAAGCTTCTTTAATATTAAGGGACAAAGAATTCCACCCACGTATGCCCAATTTGTCATCTGAGTAGACTTAAAGGAAAAATATCCATGATGGCTGCTGAGGCAGAATTCCATCTTTGTATTCTGTGTATAAACTTAGAGATAGCGCAGCAAAGGTCTAGTAGTATATATATTACAAGAGCCAACTAAAAGGGATGGGGAGCAAAGTCTGGAAACCAATCTCCTTGATTTTTTTTTCTTGCTTCAGAACATTTGGTGCTGGTGATGATTGGTATTGTAAAAAGAAACCATGCTGCCTTTCCAGTTTAGTTCAGTTGTGGCACCCTGTAGGTTTCATTGGGATACAGCTTTTTTTTTTCCCCACCTCCATGATGGGATCACCCTGAAATTAACAGGGTGGCCACACCTGAGCTAGTACATTATACTTATTATTCAATTGTTCTATGGCAAAAAAAAAAAAAGAATTTCAGTCTGGATGGTATTCCCTGCCTATTTTTTCTTTGCCCCATATAGTTTGCCTATATTATACACATTGAATATGAGTTACAAAGACTTAGCAATATTGTTTCCTTGTAGATTGCCTACCCCTGCCATGGTCGACAGGATTATCATAACCAAGGAAAGAAACTCCATGTTAAGAAAAAATAAAGCTTGCACTCATCTCTATTAACGAACATTTGCTTAGTTACATTTATGCTCGTTCTATATAGTAAACAAGATAAACCATTTCCAGTGCTATATTTCAAAATCTGGCCTCAGGCTTCCCATTTTTACCTTAGGTATTATTTTTGTACTTTTTGTTGCAGATCAAAGTGACTCCTGCCTCCTCTCTGTGTCAGAAGATGAATTTGATTAACTATATTGATGGCTCTTCACGTCTTTTATTATACTGTAACTTTTATTGAAGTTTTATGTATTTTTGTTGTTCATTTATTCCTCCTCAAAAACAAGATGTGTATAATGCTGTTTGTGTATAATAAATGTTATTGGTATGAGTGTTTATATGTTTATATAGTTGGAATGTATATTTTACCCTATTAAAGATCAAAATTATCTCAAAACTCCTTTTTTACTTTTTAATAGTTTTCTTAGCAAAATGTATATGTGGTTATCAAACACCTTATATTTTTATATGTTATGTGCGAGTTTTTCTTACACCTAGCTAAAAGGGATGGGGGAGAAAAGGGCTAGCAATTCCTTCCGCTCTGGATTTTTCTCCACGTCAAAACTGGTGTTAGAGATGATAAGGATGCCCAAAGTACAGTGTGGATTTGCTAGTTTCTTGTTTTTGTTCAACTGTTTTCACCCTCTTGGCATCCTTGGAATATGTAATCTTGTTGAAAAAAATATAATAAAAATAATATTTGGAAGTGGTTCAAATTTAATGAGGTCTTTTGTAAAAAATATTATAGAATCATGCCCTTGAATCAATTATGGAAATGTTAAACTCTGAATCCTAACTCAGAGTCCTATAAATTTTCGTATAAATTGTGATTAGTTTGGAAATCATAAAATTAGTTGCTTTTGATGGTCAGGAAAGTAGAATCACACCTAAGAGTCAAATCTTTTCTTCATATAATAGACAGTTACAAGTCATTTACTTCTCTAGCATGATAACAAGATAAAATATTAGTGTAATCCCAAAGTGCTAGCATGATGGAGTTAAGAGTGGAGAGTAACTCATGTATGACATTGCAGTTGTGATTAGATCGGTATGAAAACTACTGCTGTTGGTAATGAAGTTTGGTAGAGTATGTGGGAGTGAGTTCTACGTTTATAATACTCTTGATGGGATGCATGGAGACAAAAAACAAAGATATGAGAGGAAAAAGAATATTTTTCTGAGTCTTCATGCAGCCAGATTGCACCCTCCCTCTTCCCCCAATTTCCTTCTTTGAAATGAATTGTCTCGCAAAAGAGAAGAGATTATAGCAAGCATGGTAATAGACGAGGGAGGTAAAACCTGTAAAATGGATTACCAATGTGAACATGTGGCAAGAAATTTTGGTCTTTAACTGTTTTTGACATTGAAAGTGACTTGATTCCAGGTGAAGCAAAACTAATTCAGGGGGGAAAAGGCGTGTTAGGCTGCATGAAGACTGAAATATGTGCGCTTTCTCCCTCAAAGTGCCTTTTATTGTATTCTACTCCTAAGGATGGTAGTTACTCTTGACTTCGATATGTGTAAATATTGCAATATACTGACTTCATGCTGTTTTATAACAATTTGTTTCCTTGTTTACGATTTTCATGTGCCTTTTTGAGACGGCTCTGTCCCTGGTTTGTGGATGCTTGGACCACAATAGACTAGCTATTACAAGATAATGAAGTAGTAAACTGTATTGAGAGGCATACACATGTAATTGCAGAGAGGACTGAATGCCAGACACAGGTTGAAATGCTGAGGAATGCAAACCATAGAGTTCCACAGTTAAGTTCTTATATTCTTACAGAAGAAACAGACATTTAAACATAACTGTATAATTACAGTTGATGACGTAAGTGGAAGGGAATAATTGAGATGTTGCTTTGAAGAGGAGTCTCCTTCCTTTTAAAATGCTAGATATCTATCTTTCCATCTGTTTTTTTCTCTCTGATTTACATCACTGAATTTCGCTTAAGATTCTCGGGGACTTGGTCTTTTTCTCCCTGAAAACCTGTCCAATCAAATTTTTTATTGTTGCTGTCATTCTCAGATTTGTCTTGCCGAACAGAGCCAGGTTGTAAAGGAAGATCAAATCCAATCTTGTGTTTTCCCTCAGAGTTCTCAGGGAGTGTATGAAATGTTGTTGGCATATGTGGTTATGTGTAGTGCAGTCTTCCATAATGTGTTTCCTGGGTTGCTGTCAGTGTCTCCTGCTCGGAGTCTATGAGAAATGCCGATGGAGAGCCAGTTCTCGGTGTAGAAAAAGTTTGGGTATTATGTGTTGTGTTGAAAGATGATGTATTTACTGGTATGACTTAAGGCTTTGCCAGAAATTTGTGAATCGTGAGGTCCAGGGGTTGCTTGTGGCTCTTTGGCCTCTATTACTGTTCCTCTTCAGAGTTGTAGCACTGGAGGGTGAATCTATGACTGTGACTGCCACTTCATATCCTGATGTTTTCATGTTTATCCTTATCTTTATTGACCTCTATCATGGCTATAAGCACTTTTCACTTTACAGTTATGTACTTTTTTTTTTTTTTTTTTTGCCCCAATGGTGGCTTATTTAATAATGATAATTTATAAAAAGCAGCAAAACAAAGAAATTCTATAAATGGCACTGGGAATTCGTGCTGGGGTCTGCACTGAATAACCGTTGTGGCTAACTTTCTCAACCTCTGTGTAAGTGAAACTTTGCTTCTTCCTACAACTGAAAATAAATATGTGAAAATCTCAGAGTTTAAAATATTTCGTAATGACCGTGATAAATGGGGTGGGGTCTGTATTTATGTTAGAAATTATTTCAGTGCATCAGAAATAGCCAGAGGTCTAGAAAAAACTAAATAGCTCGAATATATATGGATCACTGTGCAGTATTAGAAACTTCCATCTTTCATTATATGGTGTGTTTACCGTCACCCAAAAGCACCCTCCAGTTCATTTAGTCATATGCTAGAAACATTCAGAAATCTCTTTGTGCCATAAACTTATACATACTCAGTGACTTTAATGATGACTTTCTCTCAGCAAAATGAAAAGTGATCACTGAAGTTAACACAAATTCGTGACAAAACTCACCTGTATAACCCCTAATTCTAGGACTGATAAATCTGATAACAAAGTGGAAAGTATACCCTATTGGGACGTAGCTCCCTGCCCAACTGCAGATCACGAGCTCAGCATTGCTATACTAAACATAAACAGTCCCAAAAGGAAGCCTTTCTTCAAGATATACCGGTGCCAAAAAATTACTCCCTTGATATCTTTTGTGAAGCATTTGATCAACAACAGAAATGCACTTTATGGTATGATAAATAGAATGCGTCGATTTGCAGGTTGCAATTCTAACAAAAGTCTTCTGTGAATGCCTAGGTAGTTGTGCACCCATTGTAACAAGAAAAATAACCCGTCCCTCAGCCCCCTGGCTAACTAATGACATCAAAGAGGCAATGCATATCAGAAATCAAATACAAAAAGAGCTAAAACTTAATAGATATGATTCTGTGAATGTTATAAAGTAGAAAAGAAACGTATCAGATCCCTCAGTGATAAAAGTAAAAAAACAATTTAATGACTAGAAATAATACAGCAGCAATATGGAAAGTGATAAAAAGCATGAAACCAAATGGAAAGACTACCATAGAAAGTTATGAAAATATTACAGAGTTGAAAGACAAAGTGGGAAACTTTAATAACTATTTTGCTAACGTTGAGAAAAATACATATGAGAAAACGCAAGAGAGCATCAACTCGGTGAACATAAGTAATTACTTAAATGATAATTCTTCCAATGAAAACATTAGAGATTACTTCAAAATTAAATCTGTTGATCACGCTACCCTAATTATTACCATAAAGAGCCTAAGAAACTCTGGCTCTTATAGTCCAGATGGTATACCATTTCAATTCATCAAAGATGCTCTACCCATGATTATATCTTATATTCTAGTTATTATAAACACTTCCATGTTACTAAAAGGTTTCCTTACTCTTGGAAAAAACACATGTAATACCTCTGCATAAAAAGGGGGACAGAGAAGATGTGACAAACTATCGTCCCAGTTCCCTGCTACCCATTTTCTCTAAAATATTAGAAAAAAATGTTGCTTGTCAACTAATGTCATATCTAGAGACAAAAAGACTATTAGCTATTAACCAACATGGTTTCAGACCGAAACTCGCGATGGAAACTGCACTACACAAACTTAGTAATAAAATTTACAATAATATAGATAAGAAAAACCTCTCTGCTTGTATTATTAGACTTATCAAAAGCCTTCGACAGTGTAAACCATGAAATTCTTATTAATAAATGTAGAAACCTAAATACTGACCCGACCTGGTTTAGAGAGTATCTATCCAATCGCAGACAGTCTATCCGTCTTAACAGCATTATATCTACTCCAAAAAATGCATCATGTAGTGTTCCACAGGGATCAGTCCTTGGTCCTATCCTCTTCTCCATAATATGTAAATTGTCTATCTTCTTTCATTTCTGACTGACTATTTGTACAATATGCAGCTGACACTCAACTACTCCTTGGTGGTGATATTAATAATCTCCCAGAGATAACCTTAAGACTACGGCCACACCAGACGCGACGAGCGGGGAAGTAGCATGGAGCGATGAGCGGCAAGATCAGCGTCATCGTGATGCCTGTCCAAAGAGGAAGCGTCAACGTCTCCAATAATTTGTTCAGTTGAGTTGATGAAAATGATGAAAATAGCTAGGGATGTCTCTAGGCAGTGCGTGTCATGTTCGAACATACTGCATCGCTTAGCGTCAAGAGAGTAGGGTAAGCAGAGGGACATACCTCCCCGCTCATCCAATGTAGCCCCCACATATAGTTTAATAAGTTTCATTATGTTGCATCATCCCTCCCCGTTCGACGCGTCTGGTGTGGCCATAGCCTAAGAGCAGAAAACACCCCATCAAAAATTAAAACCTATTTTCAAGAATTTGGGTTTTTAATTAACGAAAGTGAAACACAATGCATGTTTATTGGTTCAAGGTACCTTATAGCACAAATTTTAGAAAACAACAATTAATCTTTGCGGCAATATCATTACTTCTAGCAAAGCAGTAAAATATCTATGAATTCACTTTGATAAGTACATGTTGTTTGATTCCCATATAGATAAACTAGGCAAAAAGCTTACAGTAACACTAATGTACTTATCATGTATAAAATGCAATTTTGAGACTACCACTCGAATAATGGTTGTTGCATCTCTATCCCTAAGTCACATTAATTATTGCACATAATTTTCTTTGCATATCCTCATTTGCACTGAAAACTGGTATTTTGAGGCAGTTTTTTTTATGGCTTTTGGTGACAATTATATTATGATTTGTTACCAAATTTTAACAGATTTGCTGTTAGAGTATGAAAATTCTCTTATGCCTTTTATTCTGGAGTATTGGTCCCCACTTTGATCATCGACAGTCAGTTCTCACCTTAAATTATTGGATTAACACTAAAAGTGCATCGTTATCTGATTTTATTTAGTGTATAATATTTGTCTCAATGTTCATCACTATTTGCATTGGACTGTACCATATAATAGAAGCCAGTGATAATAGTTACGCATTTCCTTTTGTTAGATTTAATAACAATCAGTATTCAAGAAGTTTTATTCCAACTACCACTAGGAGGTAGAATAAATTGCCTAGCTATGATGTTGAGTCAATGGAGCTTCGGAGTAGTCGCAAATAGATTTTTACCAAGTTGATTTTGATGCTGAGTTTTTGAAATTAGTGGACTAATACCAGTAATGCAATACTGAGTTGCATCACTTTATGTAATTTTATATTTTTCTGTTTCCTTTATTTCCTTGTTATCACTAAGTTATTTTTCCTGATGGAGCCATTATAGTCTTGGACTATTTCCGGCTTGCTTATTGCTTGGTGTATGATAAAAGCTTAATAACAGCAAGTACCTCATCATCTGCAGGCCACTCTTTCCCTTGAACATATTTTATCCTTGTTATATTTTAACCTAAAATAATGTGACTCTCTGATTAGGTTAGATTAATATACAATAAGCATTAATTGGTCTCATGAGGAGAGTAGCGTACAGGCAACGCATAAATAAGTATCCAGTTATACATATTTCATGAACATTTTATTTATAATAGCGATCAAATTAAGGCTCAAAAGAGGAACGGTAACAACAAGATTTTATTGGGAGATATGAGATGTAGATTTACAAACAGGATCAATAATGTACTATGGTCTTAGCACAGATGCTTCGGAGATACTACTAGTTCAAGGAATATAACGTAATTAATACCCAAGTATTTATTCGGTGAATTTCACACTAATTTAGGAATGCTCGTCGGTTATTTTCCCTTATTACTGGCCTGACATTGAGAATATGTCTCAGAGGCAGCTCTCCGGTATTGGAGAGAAAGAGATAGAGGAGGGATTATTTATATATAGTTTGCTTCTAATAATGCATATCTTAATGTTTTTAGTCATCCTGCTCACAAACAGGATATTATCCCTTTTTGTCTGATGTGTATTTCTCACAGGTTCGAGCATGACATACAATAGAGTATACGTATTCATATAGTATAATCAGTTATATTAATTTGATGTCTTTCTTTATACTTACAATTGTTTCATATACACACTGTTGTGTTTCAAAGCTATATCGTGATAGTCTAGATCCCCCAGTCGGCTGCTTTTTCGTCCATTTGTAATGGCTTGCAAGGATTTATTTTAGCAGTGATATAAGAAATATATTTAGCAGTTAATCAGCCTGAGTGAGGAATATTTGTACGATGGGCCATAAACCCTCTTTTAGAAGAGAATATAATGACTTATCCTTATTTGTATCTTCAATCCCTGAAAAGAAAAGGGTGAATTATTTGCATTAGTATATATATATATATATATATATATATATATATATATATATATATATATATATATATATATATATATATATATATATATATATATATATATATATATATATATATATATATATATACAGTAATCCCTCGCTATATCGTGGTTCATTTTTCGCGAATTCAGTGCATCGCGGTATTTTTGGGAAGCTTTTTTTTTTCTGGGTATATGCGAGAATATTAAAATATTAAAAAAATACTATTTTCACTATTTTCATTATTTTATTGAAATTGTTTTTTTCAATATTATATTGACAAAAAATGTATTTTCCAGCCTAAGAATAATAAAGCAGTAAGAAATAGTAAAAAAACAAAAACAAATTTAAACATGTAGTTCCGCACCATAGAAAGTACGATACCGGTATCGGCGTTTCAGAAAATGCAAAGGGTCGCACCTACGTGAGCTAGTACATATTAAAATTTCCAGTATTTTCATTATTTTATTAATAAAAAAAATGTATTTCCTGGCCTAAGAATAATAAAACAGTAAATAAATAGCAAAAGACATAAATTTAAACATGTAACTCACAGTATTGCACCATGTAAAATACGATACCAATATCATACTGGCAGATTTGTCTCCAGAAATACATATAAATGGCATAGTAAGGGCAGCATATGCATTCTTATCAAATGTAAGGGTAGCCTTCAGGCACATGGACAAGGAAATGTTCAGAAATATTTATGTAACCTATGTGAGGCCAAAACTCGAATATGCAACCCCCTTTTGGAATCCGCACTTGAAAAAGCACATAGCTAAGCTTGAAAAAGTTCAAAGACATGCCACGAAACTGGTGCCAGAAATACGCAATCTCAGTTATGATGAGAGGCTGAGGGAATTAGACTTACCATCACTCGAAGCTAGAAGAGTGAGGGGGGATATGGTGACAGTCTTTAAATTCCTTCATGGTTATGATAGAGTGGATAGGGATCGATATTTTGATATGGCTGGCTCTAGAACTAGAGGTCATAGTTTGAAGCTTTGTAAGAAAAGTTCTTTGCAGGATGTAAGGAAATAGTTTTTCAGTGTAAGAGTAGTTGATAATTTGAATTCGCTAAGCGAGGAGGTAGTTAATACTATCTCAATCCATAGTTTTAAGGACAGGTATGATAAGTATCACTAAGTATAAAATGGAACCGATGAGGAGACGGGAAGATACGAGCTTTGGGCTCTTTCCCGTAAACACAATTAGGTAATCACAATTAGGTAATCACATACATACATACATATACCGTGGCTGTTTCCCCTTTAAAAGTGAGGGTAGCCAACATAAAAAAAGAAACAGTTTGGGGAGAAGTTATACTCCCCACTACTCCCCCTCTTCTTTGACGTCTCACAGGAGGTTGGTACAAGGGGGGGGATTCCCAGTCCCCCCGCCCCGTCCACTTATGATCAAGTTTGGACATCTTTCCGGCGCGTCGAGGCGAGCCCACCGGCCCCCGGCGAGCACGAAGCTCACCGGGGGTAACGAGTGGGGCCCAGTCCAAGCCGCCAGTCCGAAGGCCTCACTAAATCATTCAATCGGTAGTAGCGACGAGCGGTGTGAACAAAGGGCAGGGACTTAATCAGAAAACGAAAATGGTCGCACCTACGTAAGCTAGTACATATTAAAATTTCCAGTATTTCCATTATTTCATTGATAAAGTATTTCCTAGCCTAAGAATAATAAAACCGTAAAAAATAGTAAAAAACATAAATTTAAACATATAACTCACAGTATTGCACCATGTGAATTACTGTGCAATAGCGTACACTGCATTGGCGTCTTGGAAAATGCAAAGGCTCACACCTACATGAGATAGTTCATGGGATGTATTGGCTGAAAGGGTGAGAGACGACGAATCACAGAATTGTTTTTGTGTATGTTCTGTATCATGGGGTCTGACTGGCTTTTGATTGAAGTTTGGTTCTCCCACCATCTCCCATTGTCTTGCCTCACCCGTTAAGTCTAACTCACATGAGCGACGTTCGCGTTATGCTTGTGATTTTTTTTATTA
>JAXCGZ010016101.1:30000-31060 GCA_037179515.1 Halocaridina rubra | reverse complement strand
ATATATGTATATATATGCATATATATATATATATATATATATATATATATATATATATATATATATATATATATATATATATATATATATATATATATATATATATATATATATATATATATATATATATATATATATATATATATATATATATATATATATATATATATATATATATATATATATATATATATATATATATATATATATATATATATATATATATATATATATATATATATATATATATATATATATATATATATATATATATATATATATATATATATATATATATATATATATTTATATATATATATATATATATATATATATATATATATATATATATATATATATATATATATATATATATATATATATATATATATATATATATATATATATATATATATATATATATATATATATATATATATATATATATATATATATATATATATATATATATATATATATATATATATATATATATATATATATATATATATATATATATATATATATATATATATATATATATATATATATATATATATATATATATATATATATATATATATATATATATATATATATATATATATATATATATATATATATACATATATATATATATATATATATATATATATATATATATATATATATATATATATATATATATATACATATATATATATATATATATATATATATATATATATATATATATATATATATATATATATATATACATACATATATATATATATATATATATATATATATATATATATATATATATATATATATATATATATATATATATATATATATATATATATACATACATATGTATAAATATATATATATATATATATATATATATATATATATATATATATATATATATATATATATATATATATATATATATATATATATATATATATATATATATATATATATATATATATATATATATATATATATATATATATATATATATATATATATATATATATATATATATATATATATATATATATATATATAT
>JAXCGZ010016101.1:10000-25000 GCA_037179515.1 Halocaridina rubra | reverse complement strand
CCACTACTAACAATTTACCAATCAAATACAGCATGTCTTACTCTAAACCCCTGCTTCCAACATTCTAAATGAATTTTTATCCATTTCAAGTCCTTTTCACCTATTTTCGCCATTACTAGCGGCTTAATAATGAATCTTCCTCGTAAGACAGTATCATATAATTTCTGGAAATTCAAAAATATGCAATCTACCACCCCTCTTATTCTTGAAAGATTGGGTTTACCTCATCGCAAAATTTTAGTAAGATTATTAGTGCAGACCTTCCTTCTCTTAACAAACGTTTTGTCACTGTCAAACAAATTGAAGGATTCCAAGTGAAAAGAATTGTGTTTTCACATCAGTTTCCCCATAACTTTACAGACTAACCAAGTCGATGAAACAGCCTTTGATGTAGAGCCGTGTCTCTACTGATATCATCTTGGAATCTCCCCAGATTGCAACGCATTATCAAATATGATGCAAAGTGCTACGGATAATGGCTCTGAAGAATTCTTAAGCACATAGGGGGATGTATCGTCAGGACCTCATAGCTATATGAGCATCTAATTCCATCAACGCTTTAGATAATTCTGGCTGAAAAGACGATGCTCTCCGATACAGGCTCATGCCTTTTCGTACATGTTATAATCGGGGGTGGCGTAATTTCTCTTGTAAATACAGATCGAAACTCTACGTTCAATTCTTCGCAGATACTCTTGTCTCAGTACTGCTTTCGTCTGCTCTTTCCAACTTTAAAACATGTTCTTTGACCTTTAATTTCCCGCTAAAATGGCTGTAAAGAAGTTTCCTCTCTCCTCGTAATATCTTACTCATATGCTGTCTCTTTTTCTATTATTTTTATTTATGTACCCATTTCTTGCTCGTTTATAATTCTGTCTGGTATCGAATACTTTTTCTTCTCATTAATGTATTCCAACCTTTTTCTCTCAATACAATAAACAGCCTAATGGGACGAAAACAAATTAATCATTCAAAGGAAATAAAATTAAAAAATGATAATGACCACACTGCTAATATCATTAACGATCATTTCTTAACTATAGCACAACCAACACAGGAACAACAAAACGTGCAACAAAACACACACCGACAGTTTCTTAATAATCCACCAGACTTTTCGTTTTACTTGTATCCTGTAACAAGGGAGGAAGTCACTAAATATATAAAAACCTTAAAACCAAATACAGCGTCGGGATATGATGAAATTCCATCAAAACTAGTCCAGGTCACTGCCCATTACATTGGTACCCCACTTACCCACATAATCGATCTATGTTTCAGCAAGGATGTTTTCCTGACAAACTAAAAAGTGCTAAAGTAATACCTATATTTAAGTCAGGCAGCACTGTAGATGATGAAAATAACTATAGACCTATATCAATCTTACCGTCCTTAAGTAAAGTGTTTGAAAAAGCGATTGTTCACAGACTTAAAGAATTCCTTGAAAAGTTCAACCTATTATCTGAAACTCAATATAATTTCCGTAATAATAAGACCACTGAAAAAGCTATAATGAACTTTACAAGTGATGTTTATTAAAATTTGGAAAATAAAAACTTTGTTGCAGGGGTTTTCCTAGACTTGTCCAAAGCATTTGACTCCTTAGACCATGATATACTAATAGAAAAACAAACTTGTGTGGGTATTAGGGGAACACCATTACAGTTATTTAAGAGCTACTTAAAAATAGAAAACAAGCCGTCTATTGTAATGGGAAAGCATCTTTGTTGCAAACTATTGAGAGGGGAGTACCACAGGGATCAATACTGGGCCCATTGTTATTTTTAGTTTATATAATTGATATTTCCAATGCCAGTAATAAATTCAAATATATTTTTTATGCAGATGACACCAACCTTCTCTTGCATGATAATAACCTTGACCACCTGCATTCTGTTTTAAATAGTGAACTAGAAAAAATTAACAACTGGGTCTCTGTTCATAAATTAAAGCTAAATGTTTCAATAACTGACTATATCTTATTTCAAAATAGATCTGTAGTACACAATATTGGTCAAGTTAATATGAATGGGTATGAAGTTAAAAGAGTTGCTTGTAAGATATTTTTGGGAGTACTTATTGATGAAAATTTAATTTGGAAATATCATATTCAATCTGCCTGCTCAAAACTGTCCAAGACGTGTGGAATTTTATATAAAACTCGCCATAACCTAACAAATGAGGCCTTAAAAAGCATATACTATTCCCTGTGTTATCCTCATATTATATACTGTTTGTCCATCTGGGGTTGTACTTGGCCGTCAATTGTAAGGGATGTATTTGTAACTCAGAAAAGACTGATCAGAACTTACATGTAGTGGAAAATATGACTCAACTTCCTCTTTATTCAAGGAGCTAAACTTGCTTAAATTTAATTACTTGATACAATATTTCTGTCTTATTAGTATACATAGTGACGTTAACGATAACAGAAAATTATTTAGATTTATTCAACACAACCATGGAACCAGAGGTAACAATATAAATTTGATATGTCCACAGCCGAGAACAACCTTGTACAAATTTTCTATTCACTGTTTTGGCCCAAAATGTTGGAATGCATTACCTGAAGATTTAAAAAGAATAACTGGCACAACTTTATTTAAAAAGAAACTCAAACAGCATTTTTTTACTAGGCAAAATCAAGCAGCTGTTGATTAGTAATTAATACAGTACGTTCATCATTTTGTCCAGGTTAAGGTCAGGCTACTGTTTTGTTTTATTACAAGATAAGTATGAGATTGTTATATTGGAGCTTTTGTTAACTATTGCCGTCATACTTTAAATTATGTGAAATGTATATTAAACTGCCTGCCAAGGAGCTCTCGCTCAGCAGGCTAGTGCCTCTGAATATAATGTATATATTTATTCCTGTATGTATACTGAATATTTGGCAATAAAATCTATGACGATGACTATGCCTAACTTACATTCATTATTGAACTATTTCTCTCTGGAATTCAGCTTTCCCATTCTGGTATACGAATTCCATCCTCTCATTTTTCGCTCAAAAAATTTCCTATTTCTTCTTTACAGATTTATTATTAGAAATGGTTCCCCACTTAATACCTGAAGCAAAGTGATCGTTATTTCCTCTAGGAATCTCCTTTTGGATAGTTCTTCATCATTTCCTTCTTGGTGGCCTTACTCCTACCCAGAACATCCTCGTTGTTATACTCCTCAGCAACACACAGTCCTCAGTTTCTCCAATCGGTGACTCATAGTCAATTTAACAGATATCCAAAACGTTGAATCGAGCAGAGATAATTTATCTCCCTCCCTGGCTCTTGTTGGTTCAAGTACATGTTTGTGCAAAAATGTTCCTTGCTCGCAATCTAGGATTCTTTCTCCAAAATAATTCGCTTCACCTTGTGGATCAAGATTATTCCAGCCTATTTCTCAATGAGTAAGACCTCCCATAATTAGTCTCCTACGCTTTCTCTCACTTATGATGTGTGTGCGTGCGTATAAAAAATTCCAAAGTATCTGAATTCCAGATCAAAACTTAGCACGAGGGTGCTGCCCCTCCCTCTCTTTCTTTATCTTTTACTTGATTTAATTTTCTTTGCTTTTCCCTCCAATTCCCTTATATCCTTAATCCCCCCCCCTCCCTCTTTTCCCCCTCCTACCCTATCCCATCCTAAAAAAAAAATGTGTGTATGTGTGGGTGTTGAAGCACTGACCTGCACTGACTGTAAATAACTTAAGTGCATTGTAATAAAAATTCAAATTACACTTTTTCATTTAATTTTCGTATTTTTTAAAATTTCAAATACTACTTTAGAAGAATTTCGTCTTCGATTTTGTATATTTTGTGAAGGTATGAATAATATATCGTAGGGATTATATACCTAATAAAAGCATGTTGCATGTTAAAGAATGGCTTGAATGCATGAGAGAACATAAAAATATGTACAAATGGTAACGTCATTCATACTCCTTTGATCATGTGAGTGAATATCTAAATACAGACATATGATGACTGTTAAAGAGATAGAACATAATTGATTCAATATTCCTCTGAATAGTTCAACCTCTAAGTTTATCTTTAACACTGAACCCAGCTTTCTATGATATTGAATATTTAGTCAAGGTATGAATGTTGTTGGTTCAGTTTACCTCTGAAAAGAAACAATAATTGACGTTTTTTGTGAAGAATAGACCCATTTTCTATGATACTAGATTTCAGTCTGGCTTTGAGACTAGGATTGCTTCAGTTTCCCTCTACATAGATATATATTTACGTTTTCTGTAACGAATAGTCACGTTTTCTATGATGTTGAAATAACATAGCTATAGTGCCCTGTGGGGCGGGCACAATATCAAAGAATAGCCTCACCGTATTCCCTGCGTGTCGTAAAAGGCGACTAAAAGTGGACGGGGCGGGGGGACTGGGAATCCCCCCCCCTTGTACCAACCTCCTGTGAGACGTCAAAGAAGAAGGGGAGTAGAGGGGAGAATAACTTCTTCCCAAACTGTTTTCCTATTTTGATGTCGGCTACCCCCCAATTAAAGGGGGAAACAGCCAAGGTATATGTATGTATGTATACATTTTTTTTTTTAGGATGAGGTAGGATAGGAGGGAAAAAAAGGGGCAGAGGATTAAGGATATAAGGGAATTGGAGGGAAAAGCACGAAAATTAAATAAAGTAAGAGAAAAAAAAGAGAGGGGCAGACCCTCATGCTAAGTTTTGATCTGGAATTCAGATTCTATCTGATTTATACATATTAGGTTCATTAGGTTCAATGGAAAGCATAGAAGACGTCCGCTTTCATTTGCATCACTCATTTGCAGGTTATCATTCTCTCTCTCTCTCTCTCTCTCTCTCTCTCTCTCTCTCTCTCTATATATATATATATATATATATATATATATATATATATATATATATATATATATATATATATATATATATATATATATATATATATGTAATCATATTTTGCATCTGTCCGGAACTCGAGCCTACGACGCATAATTACTGTCCAGAGGCGCTACCAGCTACACAACTGAAGGTCAAAAGAAGAAGCAATCCTTTCAGATAACTGCTATGGTAAGAATGAACGCATTTTTTCTTGATGCCTTTTTGTTCATAATACAGCTTCTTCCTAACATCGATCGAGGCTTCGTTTTTGCATTTAATTCAAAGCTCAAGCAATATATGGATTAATAATAATCACTTAAACACATTAACATATCTGAAAACATGAATAATATCTTATATTACTGTACCAAGGTGCTATGCCTTTTTATTCACATTCTAGCTTCTTCCCAACATTAGTCGTGGCTTCGTATTTAGATATAAATCAAATTCACTGCTATATAAGTATTGAAAAATATCATAAGCAGATTAACATATGTGCAAACATGAATCATATTTTACCACTGATCGGGACACGAACCTATGACGCATAATAATTGTGCCAAGGTACTACTAACTACATCACTCAAAATCAAAAGAAGAAGCAAACCTCACAGCTAACTGCTATGCTAGAAATAAATGCATTCTTGCTGAGTACCCTTTTGTTCGTATTTCAGCTTCTTCCCAGCCTCGTTCGTGGCTTCGTTTTCGCATTTAATTCAGAGTCCACGCTATATAGGCATCAGTAATAATTAAATGAGCACATTACCATATGTGAAAACATGAACCATATTTTACCTCTGAACGTGACTCGAACCTACGACGCACAATTACTGTGTCAAGGCGCTACCAACTACACCACTGAAAGTTAAAAGAAGAAGAAATCCTCACAACTAACTGCTATGCAAGGAATGAACACATTCTTCTGAATGCCTTTTCGTTCATATTACAGGTTGACTTATAAACAGCAGATGCCCAAAATGTTCAAACTCCATCGGATCTCATCAGGACCTTTATTAGAGAACTTACAAAGAAATATAGTGAAGAAACTTCTTTAACAGAACAGCATAAAAAGCATATAACTACCAAATTATTCATTTTCATATTGAAAAGTGTTAACATATATATTAGAGGTCAATTTGTTTAAATCAATTAAAAGGATTTAGAAAGTTATGTTATTATAAAAGAAATAGCTAAAACATTAAATTACCTAAAAGCTGTTCAAATAACTTAATGTCAGTTATGAATGCAGTCAAAAAATAATAAAATAAAAAAGAACATTTGGATTAGTTACATTGTCAATAAAATTACTTAAATGCCTTGTCCTTTTAAATTAAAAGACAGTCAGAATAAAATGAAAAATTAAAGCAATATTCATGGCAGTTTCGATTGCCATATAAATTGTTATTTGGTTATATAAAGGCTCAATGGATCAATATTATATCATCCTAGACTATTGTTAATATTGCTATCTTTACTACACTTAATACAAGCACTTTCTAGATTTCTACAAATTGTGTCGTTACATTTGAATATTTCATGTGCTTTGTCCCAGAGTATTGCTGAATGGCACTGATTCACATGTACATTAAAAAAGCACTATTTTGTGCATTTGTTCGTACACTGTATTTAAGTTACTTTATTCTAAGTTGTAGTGACTTGTCAGTCTGTCCAATATAAAACATTTTCACATTTACATGAGATTTTCTCTGCTAGGTTTGTTGCTTAGCATGATATGTCCTATTGTATTTTCATAAGAAAAAGAAACTTTATGTATAGAAAAGTGGCAACGGGTAAGATATATTTTAAATTGATAGGTGGTTTGTTAGGATCACTGTATTACTCAAATCCAAATATTTGAATACCTCGGTTTGACTAAAAGCTTTTTCAGCAATTGACCTACATTCATCAATTTCATAATCCTTAAAGTTCCTTTTTTTCCTATCTGTTTTATGCATATGAATTCTTCCTACAAATATTCTTTGCTCAGTATTCATATAGCTCTTGAAAACATTGATCTTTGTGCTGATATTCGATGACAAGATCTAGCATTAATAACTGAATTATTGTAAGTTTCTTTTCTATTTATTTTGAATTTCAATTTATCACTTACTTTCATGACATGCACATCCAAAAAGTTATTACATTTATCATTTTCTTTATCAGCCATCAATATCATTGAAGGAACGAATGGATTCAGGTCACTTAAAATATTATCAATATTTGAGTTCATGTCTAATATACAAAAAGTGTCATCCACATAACGGAACCAATACGTATTATCTGATAGGATGTTCTTAACATACCTTAATTCATAAAATTCCACTCACACACACACACACACACACACACACACGCATACACCCACACACACCCACACCCACACACACACACACACACATATTCCTAGACTTCCAGAAAGCGTTTGACACTGTTCCACATGGGAGACTTATTAGGAAGCTGCAATCAATGGCTATAATAGGTGGAAATGTTTTGGAATGGATAAAAACTTACTTAGAAGGAAGGGAACAGAGGGTTAGAGTAAGACACTCAGTGTCTGAATGGAGAAGAGTTAGTAGTGGAGTTCCACAGGGTTCAGTTTTAGGGCCACTTTTGTTCCTTGTATATGTAAATGACCTACCAAAGTCTGTAAATTCATTCATGAATATGTTTGCAGATGATGCAAAGATTGTGAAGAAAGTAAAAAACGAAAACAATGGTAGAGAACTTCAGGAGGATCTAAATAATCTGTATGAGTGGTCAGAAAAGTGGCTAATGAAATTCAATACCTCAAAATGTAAGGTAATGAGAATGGGTACAAGTGCAAAAAGGCCCAAGCTTGACTACTCGGTGGCTGGAGTACAACTTCAAGAGACAGAAAATGAGAGAGATCTAGGAGTAAACATACTGGCAGATTTGTCTCCAGAAATACATATAAATGGCGTAGTAAGGGCAGCATATGCATTCTTATCAAATGTAAGGGTAGCCTTCAGGCACATGGACAAGGAAATGTTCAGAAATATTTATGTAACCTATGTGAGGCCAAAACTCGAATATGCAGCCCCCTTTTGGAATCCGCACTTGAAAAAGCACATAGCTAAGCTTGAAAAAGTTCAAAGACATGCCACGAAACTGGTGCCAGAAATATGCAATCTCGGTTATGATGAGAAGCTAAGGGAATTAGACTTGCCATCACTCGAAGCTAGAAGAGTAAGGGGGGATATGGTGACAGTCTTTAAATTCTTTCATGGTTATGATAGAGTGGATAGGGATCGATATTTCGATATGGCTGGCTCTAGAACTAGAGGTCATAGTTTGAAGCTTCGTAAGAAAACTTGTTTGCAGGATGTAAGGAAATACTTTTTCAGTGTATGAGTAGTTGATAATTGGAATTGGCTAAGCGAGGAAGTAGTTAATGCTATCTCAATCCATAGTTTTAAGGACAGGTACGATAAGTATCACTAAGTCTAAAAATGGAACCGATGAGGAGACAGGAAGATACGAGCTTTGGGCTCTTTCCCGTAAACACAATTAGGTAATCACAATTAGGTAATCACACACACATACACCGCGCGTTCAGTGACACACGGAATTGCTCCTCTTAAATTTTTAACTGTTTCGAGTGACTAAGTGCTTAGTGGAAAACTTTACCATAATTTCCATAAATCTGCAATCTTGCAGAGTATTGTGAGTACAAAAACTTTTATCTGTTGTAAGACGAGACTGTTCATATTAAAGGAAGAAAAATTGAGAACTTTTTCGTGAGGAGAGAGAGAGAAGCTGCCGTCCAGTTCTGCCTTGAGGGAAATCTAGAAGAGTTGCCAGAGGTGGAGCCATCACATCACATTACCTAATTTTTTGTGTAAACTGGGGAAAGCTCTTAAGCCGTTTACCTGATCCTGTGGTTCTATATATTGTTAAAATCAGTATCCTTCCCATTTATATTAACTAGTTAGTTAGTTTGATACACGAAATAATTGAATAATAAAAAAAAAATACCAAATATCCACCTGTCAACAGTACTGAGTTAAGTTGCCAAGTAGTACAGCAGTCTTATTTTCTTCATTTTTTTTTGCTTTTCTTTTAGCTTTCTCTTTTACTATTTTGTTATTTTGTATATATATTGAGTTAAATGTAAAGTCTAATCCCGTGATAACATATCTTGGCTAGCACGTCAGTCTATCAGTTAGGAAGAATATGTAACAGAAACAGGTGGGTGCCACCTCAAACACAAATTCGAATTTTCCTTTAGGTTTGACTTTTGTTTTTCTTTTTCTTTTTATACTTAAATTACCATGGTCAAGTTTTTAAGTTAAGATGTCTGTTACCAGAAAGGAGACAAACTGAGTCACCAAATAGCACTTATAGTGAGATATAAAAAAAAATTCTGTGTGAAGCTAAATTAGAAGTTTTTCTCTTTTCTTTTTTTTCCTCTTTCTCGTCTTCTTTCTATATTCTGTGAGAGGGAGAACATAAAAATGTCGGGAGAAGGGGTAGTCATCAGGGGACTTAAACAGAGAATCAAGAAGTTAGAGGAAATGGTTATAAGCCTTGATGATAAAATTCGGAATATGGATGGAGAAATGAAAGAGAATGAAACACTCGGAGAACAAATAAGATCTTTGGAGGAGGCAAATAAAGCACAAGGGCAGGAGAGAAAGGAACTAGAAAAAAGAATAAAGAAGCTGGAAGGGGAAAAGAGTCAACTAGAATCTAGAATTTCTAAACAAGAAGATAAAAACAAACAGCTGAATGACAACCTAAAGGAATAAGATGTTAGTTCACTGCTCTCTTCTGAGAGAGACGAGATTGCTGCTTGGAATGTTCAGATTAAGGAAAACATTGAACAGTTCAGAAAAGAGTTCCAGGAGCTGAATATGGAAAATGATGCCATGAAAACGTCCTTTGCTGATGCACTAAAGGGGAATGTGGCAGTAAAAGAGGCTGTAAAGGTGGTGGCACTGGAAAACATACAAACAGTTGACTATAAAGAGACAGTAATCGAAAAAATGAAAGACGTTGTGATGGAAAGGGCAAACCCACTCATCAGACAGGCACTTGATAAGGAGAAGACAGTGGTAATCTCAGGCATAAGTGAATCCCAGGAGCCAACATGGCAGGGGAGACTTGAAGAAAATAAAGCTAGCGTTGTAGACCTGATAAGAAAGCTTGGAGTAGTATGTGGTCCTGAGGATATTGTAAACATACACCAACTAGGTAAATATTCGAGGGAAGGAAAGCCGAGACCAACAAAAGTAACCTTTGAGAGAGGGGAAACATGTAGGGAAATATTGTTGAGAAAAAAAAGTCTAAGAGACCTTCAAGAATGCAAAGAAGTGTTCATTAGACGATACAGAACACAGGAAGAGATGGGAAAGATAAAAAACTTGTTGCAAGAGGCAAGAAGGTTAAATGATGAAAGAAATGAAGAAGAGAAGAAAAATTTTTGTTACAGAATACTTCCAGACAAAGGGGAGATAAAGAAGATAATGACAGAAGATCAGGGGATGGGGCCTCATTAAGATTGTTATACACAAATGCTGATGGATTAGCTGGTAAGGCAGTAGAATTAAAAGATAGGATTCACAACAGTAAGGCAGATATAGTAGCGATTACAGAGACTAAGTTGAGTGAGGACATAAACAGTGTCACAGTTTTTCCTAAGGGCTTCAGAATACTAAGGGTTGAAAGATCTGAGAGGACTGGTGGAGGGATAGCACTGCTCATAAGTGAGAGGATTCAAGTTGAAGAAATAAACTTGGCTATAGAAAGTGAGTTCAGGGAATTTCTTGTTGCTCGCATAAATACTGGGTCAGAGAGCATTATAATAACTGTTGTATACAACCCACCAAGGAACCAAAATAAGCTTGAAATTTATGAGGAAAGTCATATAGGTACTATTGAAGTCATAAACTCAGTTGTTAACATGGCGCGGGAGAAAAAATGTAGGATTTTGATTATGGGAGACTTTAATCATAAAGAGATAGATTGGATAAATCTTGACCCACACAGTGGTGAGGACTCATTTGGGGCAAGATTCCTAGATTGCGTACAAGGGAATTTCCTACACCAACATGTAATGGAACCAACAAGAGCCAGGGGTGGGGATGAGCCATCACTACTTGATCTAGTGTTCACAGATAATGTGTTGGATATTGAAAATATTGAGTATGAATCACCAATTGGAAAGAGTGACCACTGTGTGTTGTTGATGGAGTATATCATTGAAGACATTCTTCCTGTGAGTAGAGGCACTGAGGACATGAGGAGGAACTATCCGAAAGGAGATTACATCAAAATGAATGAGCTTTTTGCAGTTATTGACTGGAGAACCTTATTTTACAACAAATCTGTACAAGAAATGTATGACATCGTTTGTGAGAAATATGGGAAGATAGTAGATTGCTGCATACCTGTCACCATAGTAGGTGTAATTCATGCCAGAGAGAAATGGTTCAATAATGGGTGTAAAAGAGCTAAGGAGTGGAGAGACAAATGCTGGAAAAGGTATAGGAGGAGAAAAAACATAAATGCCTGGCAAACCTACAAAAGAGCAAGAAATGACTACCTAAGTAAAAGGAGAGAGGCAGAGAGAGATTATGAGAGGGACATCACCAGGAAGGCTAAAGAAAATCCCAAGCTTTTCCACAGCTTTATCAGAGGAAAACTGAAGGTAAAAGAACAGGTTTTAAGGCTAAAGAGAGCGGATGGAATCATCACTGGGACGGACGAAGAGATCTGCAAAGAATTGAACAAGGAGTTTCAGTCAGTATTTACAGTAGAAAATACCCCACCCCCTCAGATTGCAGTGATAGAAGCTCAAGGGCCGGTATTAGAGAACATCAACCTTACAGCACAGAGGTATGCAAAGCGCTGATGGATTTAGATGTTCATAAAGCTACAGGTCCTGATGACATATCCCCTCATGTGCTTAAAAAATGCGCAAACACAATATCAGTGGCACTAAGTAACATATTTAAGGAGTCACTGGAGTCGGGGGAGATTCCAAGATGCTGGAAACAAGCAAATGTGATACCTATCTTCAAAAAGGGAAGGAGGGATACGGCTCTGAACTATAGACCAGTTTCCTTGACCAGCATAGTTTGCAAAGTTATGGAGAAACTACTAAGGAAACATATCTCTCTTCACTTGGAATCCTTCAACTTTTTGTCAGTGAGGCAACATGGCTTCAGAGAAGGAAGATCAACAGTAACAAACTTATTAGAATTTTATGATGAGGTAAGCCAAATCTTACAGGAAAGAGAGGGCTGGGCATATTGTATATTCCTAGACTTCCAGAAAGCGTTTGACACTGTTCCACATGGGAGACTTATTAGGAAGCTGCAATCAATGGCTAGAATAGGTGGAAATGTCTTGGAATGGATAAAAACTTACTTAGAAGGAAGGGAACAGAGGGTTAGAGTAAGACACTCAGTGTCTGAATGGAGAAGAGTTAGTAGTGGAGTTCCACAGGGTTCAGTTTTAGGGCCACTTTTGTTCCTTGTATATGTAAATGACCTACCAGAGTCTGTAAATTCATTCATGAATATGTTTGCAGATGATGCAAAGATTGTGAAGAAAGTAAAAAACGAGAACAATGGTAGAGAACTTCAGGAGGATCTAAATAATCTGCATGAGTGGTCAGAAAAGTGGCTAATGAAATTCAATACTTCAAAATGTAAGGTAATGAGAATGGGTACAAATGCAAGAAGGCCCAAGCTTGACTACTCGGTGGCTGGAGTACAACTTCAAGAGACAGAAAATGAGAGAGATCTAGGAGTAAACATACTGGCAGATTTGTCTCCAGAAATACATATAAATGGCGTAGTAAGGGCAGCATATGCATTCTTATCAAATGTAAGGGTAGCCTTCAGGCACATGGACAAGGAAATGTTCAGAAATATTTATGTAACCTATGTGAGGCCAAAACTGGAATATGCAGCCCCCTTTTGGAATCCGCACTTGAAAAAGCACATAGCTAAGCTTGAAAAAGTTCAAAGACATGCAACGAAACTGGTGCCAGAAATACGCAATCTCGGTTATGATGAGAGGCTGAGGGAATTAGACTTGCCATCACTCGAAGCTAGAAGAGTAAGGGGGGATATGGTGACAGTCTTTAAATTCCTTCATGGTTATGATAGAGTGGATAGGGATCGATATTTCGATATGGCTGGCTCTAGAACTAGAGGTCATAGTTTGAAGCTTCGTAAGAAAACTTGTTTGCAGGATGTAAGGAAATACTTTTTCAGTGTATGAGTAGTTGATAATTGGAATTGGCTAAGCGAGGAGGTAGTTAATGCTATCTCAATCCATAGTTTTAAGGACAGGTACGATAAGTATCACTAAGTCTAAAATGGAACCGATCAGGAGACGGGAAGATACGAGCTTTGGGCTCTTTCCCGTAAACACAATTAGGTAATCACAATTAGGTAATCACACACACACACACACACACACACACACACACACACACACACACACACACACTATATATATATATATATATATATATATATATATATATATATATATATATATATATATATATATATATATATATATATATATATATATATATATATATATATAATCAAATAAGCACATTACCATATGTGAAAACATGAATAATTTTTACCTCGACCGGGACTTGAACCTAGGACACATAATTACTGTACTAAGGCGATACTAACTACACCACAAAAAGTCTAAAAGGGAAACTAACCATACAGCTATATCTGCTATCCTAGGAATGAATGCATTCTATCTGAATGCCACTATGTTCATATTACAGTTTCCCCTCACCTCACTCATGGCTTCGTTTTTGCATTTAATTCAAATCTCATTCTTATTTGGGACCAACAATAATTAAATAAGCACATTGTCATATGTGAAAACATGAATAATTTTTACCCCGACCGGGATTTGAACCTAGGACACATAATTATATAGCTGTGAGCTTAGACCTTCTGTGGTGTTGTTAGTAGCGCCTTGGCGCAATAATTATGTGTCCTAGGTTCAAGTCCCGGTCGGGGTGAAAATTATTCATATTTTCACATATGGTAATGTGCTTATTTGATTATTGTTGGTCCCAATTAATATTTGAATTAAATGCAAAAACGAAGCCATGAGTGAGGTCGGGGGAAATTGTAATAGGAACAGAGTGGCATTCAGGTAGAATGTGTTCATTCCTAGTATATCAGGTATAGCTGTAAGGTTAGTTTCTCTTTTAGACCTTCTGTGGTGTAGTTGGTAGCGCCTCGGCACTGTAATTATTTGTCCTAGGTTCAAGTCCCGGTCGAGGTAAAAATTATTCATATATATATATGTGTGTGTGTGTGTGTGTGTGTGTGTGTGTGTGTGTGTGTGTGTGTGTGTGTGTGTGTGTGTGTGATAAAACCGCAGACGAGCATCCACCCATCTGCGCACCAAAAATCTGCAGATAATACTTTTTTTGTTAATAATAAAATACGAAGACAATAATACGAAGATCAATCCACACTTAGTAAGGTTCAAGCATAAAATGCAAATACTCAAAATTTTCACCCTCCACAGGGCCTCATTAGGAGTTTTATTTGAGACATAGAACCGATTTATGTAGCATTTAATTCAATTAAAAATGATTCATGTTTTCACATATGTAATGTGCTTATTTGATAATTTCATGGCCCGAATGAGATTGAGAAGTGAATTAAATGCTAAAATGAAGCCACGAGTGAGGTTGGGGAATCTGTAATATGAACATTGTGGCATTCAGTTAGAATGCGTTCATTCCTAAGTATAGCAGATATAAGCTATAAGGTTGGATTCATTTTAAAACCTTCTGTGGTGTAGTGGTAGCGCCTTGACTTAGTAATCATAAGTCCTAGGTTCGAGTCCCGGTCGGGGTAAAAAATTATTCATATATATATATATATATATATATATATATATATATATATATATATATATATATATATATATATATATATATATATATATATATATATATATATATATATATACATATATATATATATATATACATATATATATACACACACATATATATATATATATATATATATATATATATATATATATATATATATATATATATATATATATATATATATATATATATATATATATATATATATAT
>JAXCGZ010016100.1:25000-31095 GCA_037179515.1 Halocaridina rubra | reverse complement strand
CTTCAATGATATACTCCATCAACAACACACAGTGGTCACTCTTTCCAATTGGTGGTTCATACTCAATATTTTCAATATCCAACACATTATCTGTGAACACCAGATCAAGTAGTGATGGCTCATCCCCACCCCTGGCTCTTGTTGGTTCCATTACATGTTGGTGTAGGAAATTCCCTTGTACGCAATCTAGGAATCTTGCCCCAAAGGAGTCCTCACCACTGTGTGGGTCAAGATTTATCCAATCTATCTCTTTATGATTAAAGTCTCCCATAATCAAAATCCTACATTTTTTCTCCCGCGCCATGTTAACAACTGAGTTTATGACTTCAATCGTACCTATATGACTTTCCTCATAAATTTCAAGCCTATTTTGGTTCCTTGGTGGGTTGTATACAACAGTTATTATAATGCTCTCTGACCCAGTATTTATGCGAGCAACAAGAAATTCCCTGAACTCACTTTCTATAGCCAAGTTTATCTCTTCAACTTGAATCCTCTCACTTATGAGCAGTGCTATCCCTCCACCAGTCCTCTCAGATCTTTCGACCCTTAGTATTCTGAAGCCCTTAGGAAAAACTGTGACACTGTTTATGTCCTCACTCAACTTAGTCTCTGTAATTGCTACTATATCTGCCTTACTGTTGTGAATCCTATCTTTTAATTCTACTGCCTTACCAGCTAATCCATCAGCATTTGTGTATAACAATCCTAATGAGGCCCCATCCCCTGATCTTCTGTCATTATCTTCTTTATCTCCCCTTTGTCTGGAAGTATTCCGTAACGAAAATTTTTCTTCTCTTCTTCATTTCTTTCATCATTTAACCTTCTTGCCTCTTGCAACAAGTTTTTGATCTTTCCCATCTCTTCCTGTGTTCTGTATCGTCTAATGAACACTTCTTTGCATTCTTGAAGGTCTTTTAGACTTTTTTTTCTCAACAATATTTCCCTACATGTCTCCCCTCTCTCAAAGGTTACTTTTGTTGGTCTCGGCTTTCCTTCCCTCGAATATTTACCTAGTTGGTGTATGTTTACAATATCCTCAGGACCACATACTACTCCAAGCTTTCTTATCAGGTCTACAACGTTAGCTTTATTTTCTTCAAGTCTCCCCTGCCATGTTGGCTCCTGGGATTCACTTATGCCTGAGATTACCACTGTCTTCTCCTTATCAAGTGCCTGTCTGATGAGTGGGTTTGCCCTTTCCATCACAACGTCTTTCATTTTTTCGATTACTGTCTCTTTATAGTCAACTGTTTGTATGTTTTCCAGTGCCACCACCTTTACAGCCTCTTTTACTGCCACATTCCCCTTTAGTGCATCAGCAAAGGACGTTTTCATGGCATCATTTTCCATATTCAGCTCCTGGAACTCTTTTCTGAACTGTTCAATGTTTTCCTTAATCTGAACATTCCAAGCAGCAATCTCGTCTCTCTCAGAAGATAGCAGTGAACTAACATCTAATTCCTTTAGGTTGTCATTTAGCTGTTTGTTTTTATCTTCTTGATTAGAAATTCTAGATTCTAGTTGACTCTTTTCCCCTTCCAGCTTCTTTATTCTTTTTTCTAGTTCCTTTCTCTCCTGCCCTTGTGCTTTATTTGCTTCCTCCAAAGATCTTATTTGTTCTCTGAGTGTTTCATTCTCTTTCATTTCTCCATCCATATTCCGAATTTTATCATCAAGGCTTGTAACCATTTCCTCTAACTTCTTGATTCTCTGTTTAAGTCCTCTGATGACTACCCCTTCTCCCGACCCATGGGTGGGAGAGGTTTGGGACAGAGATGGCTTCATTTTTATGTTCTCCCTCTCACAGAATATAGAAAGAAGACGAGAAAGAGGAAAAAAAAAAAAGAAAAGAGAAAAACTTCTAATTTACCTTCACACAGAATTTTTATATCTCCATATAAGTGCTATTTAGTGACTCAGTTTGTCTCCCTTCTGGTAACACACATCTTAACTTAAAAACTTGACCATGGTAATTTAAGTATAAAAAGAAAAAGAAAAACAAAAGTCAAACCTGAAGGAAAATTCGAATTTGTGTTCGAGGTGGCACCCACCTGTTTCTGTTATATATTCTTCCTAACTGATAAACTGACTTGCTAACCAAGATATGTTATCACGGGATTTAGACTTTACATTTAACTCAATATATATACAAAATAACAAAATAGCAAACGAGAAAGCTAAAAGAAAAGCAAAAAAAATGAAGAAAATAGGACTGCTGTACTACTTGGCAACTTAACTCAGTACTGTTGACAGGTGGGTATTTGGTAATTTTTTTTTTCTTTTATTATTCAATTTTTTCGTGTATCAAACTAACTAACTAGTTAATATAAATGGGAAGGATACTGTTTTTAACAATATATAGAACCACAGGATCAGGTAAAACGGCTTAAGAGCTTTCCCCAGTTTACACAAAAAATTAGGTAATGTGGTGTGAGGCTCCACGTCTGGCAACTCTTCTAGATTTCCCTCAAGGCAGAATCTGGACGGCAGCTTCTCTCTCTTCCTCACGAAAAAGTTCTCAATTTTTTTCCTTTAATATGAACAGTCTCGTCTTACAACAAATATTAGTTTTTGTACTCACAATACTCTGCAGGATTTCAGATTTTTGGAAATTATGGTAAAGTTTTCCACTAAGCACTTTAGTCACTCGAAACAGTTTAAATTTTAAGAGGAGCAATTCCGTGTGTCACTGAACGCGGTGTGTGTGTGTGTGTGTGTGTGTGTGTGTGTGTGTGTGTGTGTGTGTGTGATTACCTAATTGTGATTACCTAATTGTGTTTACGGGAAAGAGCCCAAAGCTCGTATCTTCCCGTCTCCTGATCGGTTCCATTTTTAGACTTAGTGATACTTATCATACCTGTCCTTAAAACTATGGATTGAGGTAGCATTAACTACCTCCTCGCTTAGCGAATTCCAATTATCAACTACTCTTACACTGAAAAAGTATTTCCTTACATCCTGCAAACAAGTTTTCTTCCGAAGCTTCAAACTATGACCTCTAGTTCTAGAGCCAGCCATATCGAAATATCGATCCCTATCCACTCTATCATAACCATGAAGGAATTTAAAGACTGTCACCATATCCCCCCTTACTCTTCTAGCTTCGAGTGATGGCAAGTCTAATTCCCTCAGCCTCTCATCACAACCGAGATTGCGTATTTCTGGCACCAGTTTCGTGGCATGTCTTTGAACTTTTTCAAGCTTAGCTATGTGCTTTTTCAAGTGCGGATTCCAAAAGGGGGCTGCATATTCGAGTTTTGGCCTCACATAGGTTACATAAATATTTCTGAACATTTCCTTGTCCATGTGCCTGAAGGCTACCCTTACATTTGATAAGAATGCATATGCTGCCCTTACTACGCCATTTATATGTATTTCTGGAGACAAATCTGCCAATATGTTTACTCCTAGATCTCTCTCATTTTCTGTCTCCTGAAGTTGTACTCCAGCCACCGAGTAGTCAAGCTTGGGCCTTCTTGCACTTGTACCCATTCTCATTACCTTACATTTTGAGGTATTGAATTTCATTAGCCACTTTTCTGACCACTCATGCAGATTATTTAGATCCTCCTGAAGTTCTCTACCATTGTTCTCGTTTTTTACTTTCTTCACAATCTTTGCATCATCTGCAAACATATTCATGAATGAATTTACAGACTCTGGTAGGTCATTTACATATACAAGGAACAAAAGTGGCTCTAAAACTGAACCCTGTGGAACTCCACTACTAACTCTTCTCCATTCAGACACTGAGTGTCTTACTCTAACCCTCTGTTCCCTTCCTTCTAAGTAAGTTTTTATCCATTCCAAGACATTTCCACCTATTCTAGCCATTGATTGCAGCTTCCTAATAAGTCTCCCATGTGGAACAGTGTCAAACGCTTTCTGGAAGTCTAGGAATATGCAATCTGCCCAGCCCTCTCTTTCCTGTAAGATTTGGCTTACCTCATCATAAAATTCTAATAAGTTTGTTACTGTTGATCTTCCTTCTCTGAAGCCATGTTGCCTCACTGACAAAAAGTTGAAGGATTCCAAGTGAAGAGAGATATGTTTCCTTAGTAGTTTCTCCATAACTTTGCAAACTATGCTGGTCAAGGAAACTGGTCTATAGTTCAGAGCCGTATCCCTCCTTCCCTTTTTGAAGATAGGTATCACATTTGCTTGTTTCCAGCATCTTGGAATCTCCCCCGACTCCAATGACTCCTTAAATATGATACTTAGTGCCACTGATATTGTGTTTGCGCATTTTTTAAGCACATGAGGGGATATGTCATCAGGACCTGTAGCTTTATGAACATCTAAATCCATCAGCGCTTTGCATACCTCTGTGGCTGTAAGGTTGATGTTCTCTAATACCGGCCCTTGAGCTTCTATCACTGCAATCTGAGGGGGTGGGGTATTTTCTACTGTAAATACTGACTGAAACTCCTTGTTCAATTCTTTGCAGATCTCTTCGTCCGTCTCAGTGATGCTTCCATCCGCTCTCTTTAGCCTTAAAACCTGTTCTTTTACCTTCAGTTTTCCTCTGATAAAGCTGTGGAAAAGCTTGGGATTTTCTTTAGCCTTCCTGGTGATGTCCCTCTCATAATCTTTCTCTGCCTCTCTCCTTTTACTTAGGTAGTCGTTTCTTGCTCTTTTGTAGGTTTGCCAGGCATTTATGTTTTTTCTCCTCCTATACCTTTTCCAGCATTTGTCTCTCCACTCCTTAGCTCTTTTACACCCATTATCGAACCATTTCTCTCTGGCATGAATTACACCTACTTTGGTGACAGGTATGCAGCAATCTACTATCTTCCCATATTTCTCACAAAAGATGTCATACATTTCTTGTACAGATTTGTTGTAAAATAAGGTGCTCCAGTCAATAACTGCAAAAAGCTCATTCATTTTGATGTAATCTCCTTTCTGATAGTTCCTCCTCATGTCCTCAGTGCCTCTACTCTCAGGAAGAATGTCTTCAATGATATACTCCATCAACAACACACAGTGGTCACTCTTTCCAATTGGTGGTTCATACTCAATATTTTCAATATCCAACACATTATCTGTGAACACCAGATCAAGTAGTGATGGCTCATCCCCACCCCTGGCTCTTGTTGGTTCCATTACATGTTGGTGTAGGAAATTCCCTTGTACGCAATCTAGGAATCTTGCCCCAAAGGAGTCCTCACCACTGTGTGGGTCAAGATTTATCCAATCTATCTCTTTATGATTAAAGTCTCCCATAATCAAAATCCTACATTTTTTCTCCCGCGCCATGTTAACAACTGAGTTTATGACTTCAATCGTACCTATATGACTTTCCTCATAAATTTCAAGCCTATTTTGGTTCCTTGGTGGGTTGTATACAACAGTTATTATAATGCTCTCTGACCCAGTATTTATGCGAGCAACAAGAAATTCCCTGAACTCACTTTCTATAGCCAAGTTTATCTCTTCAACTTGAATCCTCTCACTTATGAGCAGTGCTATCCCTCCACCAGTCCTCTCAGATCTTTCGACCCTTAGTATTCTGAAGCCCTTAGGAAAAACTGTGACACTGTTTATGTCCTCACTCAACTTAGTCTCTGTAATTGCTACTATATCTGCCTTACTGTTGTGAATCCTATCTTTTAATTCTACTGCCTTACCAGCTAATCCATCAGCATTTGTGTATAACAATCCTAATGAGGCCCCATCCCCTGATCTTCTGTCATTATCTTCTTTATCTCCCCTTTGTCTGGAAGTATTCCGTAACGAAAATTTTTCTTCTCTTCTTCATTTCCTTCATCATTTAACCTTCTTGCCTCTTGCAACAAGTTTTTGATCTTTCCCATCTCTTCCTGTGTTCTGTATCGTCTAATGAACACTTTTTTGCATTCTTGAAGGTCTTTTAGACTTTTTTTTCTCAACAATATTTCCCTACATGTCTCCCCTCTCTCAAAGGTTACTTTTGTTGGTCTCGGCTTTCCTTCCCTCGAATATTTACCTAGTTGGTGTATGTTTACAATATCCTCAGGACCACATACTACTCCAAGCTTTCTTATCAGGTCTACAACGTTAGCTTTATTTTCTTCAAGTCTCCCCTGCCATGTTGGCTCCTGGGATTCACT
>JAXCGZ010016100.1:0-20000 GCA_037179515.1 Halocaridina rubra | reverse complement strand
AGCAGATAAGCATCTTCATCTTTAAAGTTGTTTATTCGAGTATACACTTAGTAAGCACCTCAGAGCTCCCATTCCTATAGAGCCTGTCACCATCGAGTCCCGCCCCCAAGGGGGAGACTTCTAACTGTGGACGTGACTTCTACCCCCGGCAAAGGCTGAACTCGGATTAAAAACAAGGGCTCTGTGGGCAGGCCTGGTGGCGGTGGGTATCGAGTGCACTCTCGGCCATATGGCGGCTATAAGCATCTATGAAATGCCGTAGGAGGCTATAGACATCTATGAAATGCCATACTAACAATATGGTATCCTAGCTTTACACTGTTTAAGAAATCGGGCCTTTATCAATCATTTTTGTTCAAGTCATAACATGTACTGTGCATGACTATGCACTGTCTGGGGCTATAATGTTGAAAGAAGGCATATATTCATAAAGGCTCTCAGAGCCAAATACGTAATCAAATATCTTTAACAAAAATATACTGTATTTTACCAAACTTATAAGGGAATATGTATTTGAAATTTATATGTCCATCTGACAACATTGGAATAAAAAAGAATACATGATGCCATTCATTCATGTATAGACTACTTGAATTAAAGTACTACTTTGTCACTCGAAAAGAAAGCATTTGAAATTGAGCAGATACCGCTTGAACTAATATATATATATATATATATATATATATATATATATATATATATATATATATATATATATATATATATATATATATATATATATATATATATATATATATATATGCTAAGTTTGCAGGGGATACTAAGATGATTACCACAAAAATTATCTCTGTACAATATGGCTTATATCTACGCTCACGGATCAATGTCCAAATCAGAGAAAGCAGAGCTTTGAATCTAATATTTTAATATTCTGAATTTACAAAAGATATATGAACTGAAGTCCTTAAAATCGAAAGTGGGCATACTGAAGCTTTAACGAAATATAAAGGATCGTGACAGGAAGCTTTCTGCTTACCTTGAAGGTAAGGAAATTCCTTTACTTCAGCATTGTATTCTGATTTTTTTTCTTTTTTTTCTATATAGATTCTCCACCCAAGGATGGGTGGAACGGGTAATGGGGAACCCGTACGGCGGGCGTCTGCTGACACAAGCCCCAACCCCCCCACTGCAGTACCCAGCCACAGCAGTATCCTCCCAAGTAAATAGCTTAAACTCTCTTGCTGGACGAGGCTCGATCCGTCGACCTCGCGAATGCAAGGCCAGAGCATTACTACTGTACTAGCCAGGAGGCTTATTCTGTGATGCCTTGTTAAAGTCTGCAGGAGGCACCCCTTATAAAACTGCTGTATATGTATACTGAGTGTAAGATAATTTCATAATTAATGTCTTTACCATGTTATGGCAGATAATAACCTTTACCATTAAATATAAAATCTCGTAACAAAGAATAACTACCTTCTGAAAATGCTTTTGTCCCTTGTCGAAAAAGCAAACTTTATTATGATTAGAACATACTGCTTCGTCATGCCCTGACACTTCGATGTAATATTTTCATTATCTTTAACCATTTGTATGACCACAGCGATGTAGTTGTCCCAAACAAATCTTAGCTTTGCAGGTAATCAAAGTAATAAAAGATCAGTCTAAGGACATGGCAAAGTGAAGTCATCTGAGCAAGTCAACGTCAAATAATGAAAACTTCGAATAGAACTAAAATAAAACCGTAACAAACTTCTAATTCTGTAGAAGCAGAAACAAAAAAGTTTTTTTCGTTATCATGTGTGACAACACAGGGAAACTTATTTGTTATAAATTATGAGTTAAATAATACACCTGAACCAAAAGAACGTCAATATGATATTTTAAAACCTTTTATGCTTCTTTATAGTAATATTATACAGGGATTTGCGAGTGTACATCTATAAAACAAACTAAAATAAACGCTTAGGACGATTAGCAGGTATGTGCAAACAAGCTCAAATAAGGACTTCATACAGTTTAGTGCAACTGGAGCTCATACAAGTGCAGGAGGAATCAGCAGCAAATCAACTCGGAGCTACAATGAGAGAGTGAGAGGAACTAGTGTAAGGCAGTCTAAGTATGACGTCATAACATACGCAATAAAGGCGAGTGCATGACCTTTATTCTATATCTCTCTCTTTAGAACGCTGAACTGACCTCTTGGTCGGCGTCAACACGTGCGTATTGTACCTCCGAAGAGGTGAGAGTGGAGGTTTTAGCTGTGGCTGCCGCAGATGGGGCTGCCGAAGGGAACATGAGGTCGTCTAACTGTTGGGCCCTTAGGGTAATATGCTGGATTCGCTCGCTTATCGACTCCTGCGCTAAGAGATTCTCGTTGTGGTCCTTAACACTGAAAAACAAATAACAAATCAATTGACAAAACATAATACTAAATGATACAGACTCCTGTGCTAAGAGATTCTTGTTGTGGTCCTTTAAGATACAGTATTAACACAAAAGAAAATGAATTCTCAGGAAAATAATATAATTTCAAATATTATTTTCAAATTAGAAAAAAAGAAGCCAAACAACCTCTTTAAAGAGAACGCTAGTTGCCACTCAGATTCTAGTTGATAACAAATAACCAGCCTAAAACTGTTAACAAAATAATGGATAAATAATCTTAATATACACAGTTCAAACTTTGGTGACAGACAATCAGACATACAGATAGACAGACAAAATGAGAGAGAGAGAATATGTATATATATATTTCTTGGCACTTGACAATGACAGACATCTTGCTGAAATGGAGCCAAGGTAATAATGCTCGTGATAATGAAACTAATTATAGTCATTATAAATTCCAAGTACATGAGATGGAGGAAACAAAATGCAAAAGTAATTCAAAAGGTCAAATTTATAAGTCAACTTCTTATAACTCCAACACCTAAAATTTGCCCCCTCCAAGTTAACGACACAGGTAAGTATCATAACGACAAAGATAGGTGTGTGTGTGTGTGTGTGTGTGTGTGTGTGTGTGTGTGTGTGTGTGTGTGTGTGTGTGTGTGTGTGTGGGGGGGGGATTACCTAATTGTGATTACCTAATTGTGTTTACGGGAAAGAGCCCAAAGCTCGTATCTTCCCGTCTCCTCATCGGTTCCATTTTAGACTTGGTCATACTTATCATACCTGTCCTTAAAACTATGGATTGAGATGGCATTAACTACCTCCTCGCTTAACCAATTCCAATTATCAACTACTCTTACACTGAAAAAGTATTTCCTTACATCCTGCAAACAAGTTTTCTTACGAAGCTTCAAACTATGACCTCTAGTTCTAGAGCCAGCCATATCAAAATATCGATCCCTATCCACTCTATCATAACCATGAAGGAATTTAAAGACTGTCACCATATCCCCCCTCACTCTTCTAGCTTCCAGTGATGGTAAGTCTAATTCCCTCAGCCTCTCATCATAACTGAGATTGCGTATTTCTGGCACCAGTTTCGTGGCATGTCTTTGAACTTTTTCAAGCTTAGCTATGTGCTTTTTCAAGTGCGGATTCAAAAAGGGGGCTGCATATTCCAGTTTTGGCCTCACATAGGTTACATAAATATTTCTGAACATTTCCTTCTCCATGTGCCTGAAGGCTACCCTTACATTTGATAAGAATGCATATGCTGCCCTTACTATGCCATTTATATGTATTTCTGGAGACAAATCTGCCAGTATGTTTACTCCTAGATCTCTCTCATTTTCTGTCTCTTGAAGTTGTACTCCAGCCACCGAGTAGTCAAGCTTGGGCCTTCTTGCACTTGTACCCATTCTCATTACCTTACATTTTGAAGTATTGAATTTCATTAGCCACTTTTCTGACCACTCATGCAGATTATTTAGATCCTCCTGAAGTTCTCTACCATTGTTCTCGTTTTTTTACTTTCTTCACAATCTTTGCATCATCTGCAAACATATTCATGAATGAATTTACAGACTCTGGTAAGTCATTTACATATACAAGGAACAAAAGTGGCCCTAAAACTGAACCCTGTGGAACTCCACTACTAACTCTTCTCCATTCAGACACTGAGTGTCTTACTCTAACCCTCTGTTCCCTTCCTTCTAAGTAAGTTTTTATCCATTCCAAAACATTTCCACCTATTCTAGCCATTGATTGCAGCTTCCTAATAAGTCTCCCATGTGGAACAGTGTCAAACGCTTTCTGGAAGTCTAGGAATATACAATCTGCCCAGCCCTCTCTTTCCTGTAAGATTTGGCTTACCTCATCATAAAATTCTAATAAGTTTGTTACTGTTGATCTACCTTCTCTGAAGCCATGTTGCCTCACTGACAAAAAGTTGAAGGATTCCAAGTGAAGAGAGATATGTTTCCTTAGTAGTTTCTCCATAACTTTGCAAACTATGCTGGTCAAGGAAACTGGTCTATAGTTCAGAGCCGTATCCCTCCTTCCCTTTTTGAAGATAGGTATCACATTTGCTGGTTTCCAGCATCTTGGAATCTCCCCCGACTCCAGTGACTCCTTAAATATGATACTTAGTGCCACTGATATTGTGTTTGCGCATTTTTTAAGCACATGAGGGGATATGTCATCAGGACCTGTAGCTTTATGAACATCTAAATCCATCAGCGCTTTGCATACCTCTGTGGCTGTAAGGTTGATGTTCTCTAATACCGGCCCTTGTGTGTGTGATTACCTAATTGTGATTACCTAATTGTGTTTACGGGAAAGAGCCCAAAGCTCGTATCTTCCCATCTCCTCATCGGTTCCATTTTAGACTTAGTCATACTTATCATACCTGTCCTTAAAACTATGGATTGAGATAGCATTAACTACCTCCTCGCTTAGCCAATTCCAATTATCAACTACTCTTACACTGAAAAAGTATTTCCTTACATCCTGCAAACAAGTTTTCTTACGAAGCTTCAAACTATGACCTCTAGTTCTAGAGCCAGCCATATCAAAATATCGATCCCTATCCACTCTATCATAACCATGAAGGAATTTAAAGACTGTCACCATATCCCCCCTCACTCTTCTAGCTTCCAGTGATGGTAAGTCTAATTCCCTCAGCCTCTCATCATAACTGAGATTGCGTATTTCTGGCACCAGTTTCGTGGCATGTCTTTGAACTTTTTCAAGCTTAGCTATGTGCTTTTTCAAGTGCGGATTCAAAAAGGGGGCTGCATATTCCAGTTTTGGCCTCACATAGGTTACATAAATATTTCTGAACATTTCCTTCTCCATGTGCCTGAAGGCTACCCTTACATTTGATAAGAATGCATATGCTGCCCTTACTATGCCATTTATATGTATTTCTGGAGACAAATCTGCCAGTATGTTTACTCCTAGATCTCTCTCATTTTCTGTCTCTTGAAGTTGTACTCCAGCCACCGAGTAGTCAAGCTTGGGCCTTCTTGCACTTGTACCCATTCTCATTACCTTACATTTTGAAGTATTGAATTTCATTAGCCACTTTTCTGACCACTCATGCAGATTATTTAGATCCTCCTGAAGTTCTCTACCATTGTTCTCGTTTTTTACTTTCTTCACAATCTTTGCATCATCTGCAAACATATTCATGAATGAATTTACAGACTCTGGTAGGTCATTTACATATACAAGGAACAAAAGTGGCCCTAAAACTGAACCCTGTGGAACTCCACTACTAACTCTTCTCCATTCAGACACTGAGTGTCTTACTCTAACCCTCTGTTCCCTTCCTTCTAAGTAAGTTTTTATCCATTCCAAAACATTTCCACCTATTCTAGCCATTGATTGCAGCTTCCTAATAAGTCTCCCATGTGGAACAGTGTCAAACGCTTTCTGTAAGTCTAGGAATATGCAATCTGCCCAGCCCTCTCTTTCCTGTAAGATTTGGCTTACCTCATCATAAAATTCTAATAAGTTTGTTACTGTTGATCTACCTTCTCTGAAGCCATGTTGCCTCACTGACAAAAAGTTGAAGGATTCCAAGTGAAGAGAGATATGTTTCCTTAGTAGTTTCTCCATAACTTTGCAAACTATGCTGGTCAAGGAAACTGGTCTATAGTTCAGAGCCGTATCCCTCCTTCCCTTTTTGAAGATAGGTATCACATTTGCTGGTTTCCAGCATCTTGGAATCTCCCCCGACTCCAGTGACTCCTTAAATATGATACTTAGTGCCACTGATATTGTGTTTGCGCATTTTTTAAGCACATGAGGGGATATGTCATCAGGACCTGTAGCTTTATGAACATCTAAATCCATCAGCGCTTTGCATACCTCTGTGGCTGTAAGGTTGATGTTCTCTAATGCCGGCCCTTGTGTGTGTGATTACCTAATTGTGATTACCTAATTGTGTTTACGGGAAAGAGCCCAAAGCTCGTATCTTCCCGTCTCCTCATCGGTTCCATTTTAGACTTAGTCATACTTATCATACCTGTCCTTAAAACTATGGATTGAGATAGCATTAACTACCTCCTCGCTTAGCCAATTCCAATTATCAACTACTCTTACACTGAAAAAGTATTTCCTTACATCCTGCAAACAAGTTTTCTTACGAAGCTTCAAACTATGACCTCTAGTTCTAGAGCCAGCCATATCAAAATATCGATCCCTATCCACTCTATCATAACCATGAAGGAATTTAAAGACTGTCACCATATCCCCCCTCACTCTTCTAGCTTCCAGTGATGGTAAGTCTAATTCCCTCAGCCTCTCATCATAACTGAGATTGCGTATTTCTGGCACCAGTTTCGTGGCATGTCTTTGAACTTTTTCAAGCTTAGCTATGTGCTTTTTCAAGTGCGGATTCAAAAAGGGGGCTGCATATTCCAGTTTTGGCCTCACATAGGTTACATAAATATTTCTGAACATTTCCTTCTCCATGTGCCTGAAGGCTACCCTTACATTTGATAAGAATGCATATGCTGCCCTTACTATGCCATTTATATGTATTTCTGGAGACAAATCTGCCAGTATGTTTACTCCTAGATCTCTCTCATTTTCTGTCTCTTGAAGTTGTACTCCAGCCACCGAGTAGTCAAGCTTGGGCCTTCTTGCACTTGTACCCATTCTCATTACCTTACATTTTGAAGTATTGAATTTCATTAGCCACTTTTCTGACCACTCATGCAGATTATTTAGATCCTCCTGAAGTTCTCTACCATTGTTCTCGTTTTTTACTTTCTTCACAATCTTTGCATCATCTGCAAACATATTCATGAATGAATTTACAGACTCTGGTAGGTCATTTACATATACAAGGAACAAAAGTGGCCCTAAAACTGAACCCTGTGGAACTCCACTACTAACTCTTCTCCATTCAGACACTGAGTGTCTTACTCTAACCCTCTGTTCCCTTCCTTCTAAGTAAGTTTTTATCCATTCCAAAACATTTCCACCTATTCTAGCCATTGATTGCAGCTTCCTAATAAGTCTCCCACGTGGAACAGTGTCAAACGCTTTCTGGAAGTCTAGGAATATGCAATCTGCCCAGCCCTCTCTTTCCTGTAAGATTTGGCTTACCTCATCATAAAATTCTAATAAGTTTGTTACTGTTGATCTACCTTCTTTGAAGCCATGTTGCCTCACTGACAAAAAGTTGAAGGATTCCAAGTGAAGAGAGATATGTTTCCTTAGTAGTTTCTCCATAACTTTGCAAACTATGCTGGTCAAGGAAACTGGTCTATAGTTCAGAGCCGTATCCCTCCTTCCCTTTTTGAAGATAGGTATCACATTTGCTGGTTTCCAGCATCTTGGAATCTCCCCCGACTCCAGTGACTCCTTAAATATGATACTTAGTGCCACTGATATTGTGTTTGCGCATTTTTTAAGCACATGAGGGGATATGTCATCAGGACCTGTAGCTTTATGAACATCTAAATCCATCAGCGCTTTGCATACCTCTGTGGCTGTAAGGTTGATGTTCTCTAATACCGGCCCTTGAGCTTCTATCACTGCAATCTGAGGGGGTGGGGTATTTTCTACTGTAAATACTGACTGAAACTCCTTGTTCAATTCTTTGCAGATCTCTTCGTCCATCTCAGTGATGCTTCCATCCGCTCTCTTTAGCCTTAAAACCTGTTCTTTTACCTTCAGTTTTCCTCTGATAAAGCTGTGGAAAAGCTTGGGATTTTCTTTAGCCTTCCTGGTGATGTCCCTCTTATAGTCTCTCTCTGCCGCTCTCCTTTTACTTAGGTAGTCATTTCTTGCTCTTTTGTAGGTTTGCCAGGCATTTATGTTTTTTCTCCTCCTATACCTTTTCCAGCATTTGTCTCTCCACTCTTTAGCTCTTTTACACCCATTATCGAACCATTTCTCTCTGGCATGAATTACACCTACTTTGGTGACAGGTATGCAGCAATCTACTATCTTCCCATATTTCTCACAAAAGATGTCATACATTTCTTGTACAGATTTGTTGTAAAATAAGGTTCTCCAGTCAATAACTGCAAAAAGCTCATTCATTTTGATGTAATCTCCTTTCCGATAGTTCCTCCTCATGTCCTCAGTGCCTCTACTCTCAGGAAGAATATCTTCAATGATATACTCCATCAACAACACACAGTGGTCACTCTTTCCAAGTGGTGGTCATGCTCATTTTTTTCAATATCCAACACATTATCTGTGAACACTAGATCAAGTAGTGATGGCTCATCCCCACCCCTGGCCCTTGTTGGTTCCATTACATGTTGGTGTAGGAAATTCCCTTGTACGCAATCTAGGAATCTTGCCCCGAATGAGTCCTCACCACTGTGTGTGTGTGTGTGTGTGTGTGTGTGTGTGTGTGTGTGTGTGTGTGTGTGTGCGCGCGCGCGTATATAGCAGGGTTTTAAAATGAATGCGTATACAAGCCAGAAGTGAAAATGGAAAGAGAGGTAAAGCGAACATGGGTATTCCTTTATTCCAGCAGTAATCTGAGCGGTTTCTTTTTTCTTTTATAAATTTGGTGCTACACTGAGTAGAGCATTAGTACACATTAGAATCACGGCTAGGGGCAAAATATATATATATATATATATATATATATATATATATATATATATATATATATATATATATATATATATATATATATATATATATATATATATATATATATATATATATATAAAATCAAATAAACACAATACCATATGTGAAAACATGAATCATATTTTACCCCTGACCGGAACTTGTAGCTAAGATATATAATTACTGTGCCAAGGTACTATCAACTACACCATGCACTGAAGGGCTAAAAGAGAAACAAACCTTACAGCTTAACTGCTATATAAGAATGAATGAATTCTATATGAATGCCTTTTTGTTCATATTATAGCTTCTCCTAACCTCACTAGTGGCTTCGTTTTTCGCATTTAATTCAAATCTCAGCTATATAGGTATTTATTACAATCAAATAAACACATTACCATATCTGAAAACATGAATCATATTTTACCCCTGACCGGGACTCGAGCCTAAGACACATAATTACTGTGCCAAGGCGCTACCAACTACACCACTGAAGGTCTAAAAGATAAACAAAATTTACAGTTTAACTGCTATACTGAGAATGAATGCATTCTATCTGAATGCATTTTTGTTCATATTACAGCTTCTCCTAACCTCACTAGTGGCTTCGTTTTTCGCATTTAATTCAAATCTCAGCTATATAGGTATTTATTATAATCAAATAAACACATTACCATATGTGAAAACATGAATCATATTTTACCCCTGGCAGGGACTCGAACCTAAGACACATAATTACTGTGCCAAGCCGCTACCAACTACACCACTGAAGGTCTAAAAGATAAACAAAACTTACAGCTTAACTGCTATACTGGGAATGAATGTATTCTATCTGAATGCATTTTTGTTCAAATTACAGCTTCTCCTAACCTCACTCGTGGCTTAGTTTTTCGCATTCAATTCGAATCTCGGCTATATAGGTATTACTTATAATCAAATAAACACATTACCATATGTGAAAACATGAATCATATTTTACCCCTGGCAGGGACTCAAACCTAAGACACATAATTACTGTGTCAAGGCGCTAACAACTTCATCACTGAAGGTCTAAAAAAAAACCTTACAACTTAACTGCTATACTAGGAAAAAACGCATTCTATCTGAATGCCTTTTTGTTCATATTACAGCTTCTTCTAACCTCACTCGTGGCTTCGTTTTTCGCATATAATTCGAATCTCAGCTATATAGGTATTAATTATAATAAAATAAATCCATTCCTATGTGTGAAAACATGAATCATATATTAACCTTGACAGGTAATTATGTATCCTGGTTTCGAGTCCCGGTCAGGGGTAAAATATAATTCACGTTTTCACATGTGTTTATTTGATTATAATTGATACCTGTATAGCTGAGATTTGAATTAAATGCGAAAAACGAAGCCACAACCGAGGTTAGGAGAAGCTGTAATATGAACAAAAAAGCATTCAGATAAAAAGCGTTCAGTCCTAGTATAGCAGGGCAGCTGTAAGGTTTGTTTTTCTTTTAGACCTTCAGTGGTGTAGTTGATAGTGCCTTGGCACAGTAAATATGTGTCTTAGGTTCGAGTCCCGGTCAGGGGTAAAATATGATTCATGTTTTCACATATGGTAATATGTTTATATGATTATAATTAAAACATATATAGTTGAGATTCAAATTAAATGCAAAACACGAAGCCACGAATGAAGTTAGTAGAAGCTGTAACATGAACAAAAAGGCATTCAGATAGAATGCGTTCATACCTAGTATAACAGTTAAGCTATAAGGTTTGTTTCTCTTTTAGACCTTTAGTTGTGTAGTTGACAGCAACTTGGCACAGTAATTATGTGTTTTAGGTTCGAGTTCCAGTCAGGGGTAAAATATGATATATATATATATATATATATATATATATATATATATATATATATATATATATATATATATATATATATATATATATATATATATATAAATTTATGAGTGACACCGGGACAGGCAGAAACTGCCCTAATCAATAAAGGCCTGGGCAAGAGAAAATACCAAGATGAAGTAAAAGAAAAAGGTTAAGGACAAGGCAGAGATGAGGTAATGTCAAACAAAGGAAAAGGACAGACAGAAAAAACAGTCAAAGTACAGAGAAGCCAGAGATATGGAGAACTAGACTCTGAGATGACGATAGATCTGCTTTTTGAAGGATGAAAAGTCATAAGAAATAGGAAAGACAGAAGGGGTAGAGAGTTCCAGAGTCTGGAGGTAGATGGGAAGAAACACTCGCTGCACCGACCAATCCGCGAGCTACAAATCTCCACATAGTACCTGTGATATGAGGCCACTTGGCGAGTGTTACGCGGCCTAAGCAGTGAGGGAGGGATGCAAAACGCCAACTCATCAGAGCAGCGATGGAAGTAGTAGCGATAGAAAAGAGAAAGGGAAGATACCTTATGGCGAAGAGAGAGAGAGAATCCATATTAGAAGTAAGAGAAGGATCATTAATGAGTCTGACTGCCTTAGATTCAACTCTACCAAGAAGATAGGTATAAGGCGAAGCACCCCAGACGTGTGAACAGTATTCTAAGCACGGACGGACAAGACCTTTATAAATTTTAAGTAACTGTAAAGAGGAAAAATAATGACGAAAACGAATCAAAACCCCCAATTTTTTGGATAAGGATTTAGAAATTTGGATTATGTGATTCCTCCAAGTCAAGTTAGGGGCCATGTGGATTCCTATTATGTTGATAGAATTAAGAGGGTAAATTTCGTTAGTTTCTACCATATGTATATATATACATATGGTAGAAAAAACATTAAAAAAATAACGTAAAAAATATTCGAAGTACTTCAAATATTTTTTACGTTGTTTTCTTTAACTGGCTTTATCCTGTAATTTTAGACTGTATGGTAACAGTTCAGATATATATATATATATATATATATATATATATATATATATATATATATATATATATATATATATATATATATATATATATATATATATATATATATATATATATATATACTCTTCAATGGAGATATGTGATGCTATGTGTCTTGGAAGCTTGTGAAACATACATTCCTCTTTGATGTGAAAGCATATATATATATATATATATATATATATATATATATATATATATATATATATATATATATATATATATATATATATATATATGAATGAAGAGAGAATACAACCATATAAGAATTACTTTTAAGCAAATGAATATGTAAATAATGAAGAGAGAGAGAGAGAGAGAGAGAGAGAGAGAGAGAGAGAGAGAGAGAGAGAGAGAGAGAGAGAGAGAGAGAATTAAACGATTAGGGATTTTCCACTTTATTGGATGATGGTTTGCTAATTTGAGATTCTACAACAGGGATCGACCCCTAAGTCCTTAATTACTAGGAACGTATTGCTACACGTACTGAGGCATGAGATAGAGTTAAATCGCTGATTTAAGCTTATCTTCATTTATGTATGAGAGGTATTGCTTCATTAAGGAAGGACAGAAAAGAGGGGGGAGAGAGAGAGAGAGAGAGAGAGAGAGAGAGAGAGAGAGAGAGAGAGAGAGGAGAGAGAGAGAGAGAGAGAGAAATTTTCTCAACCTCCAGGTATGTCCCCAAGTATTAATTTACTCCCGTTCCTAACCTCGCTTGTAGCTGTTTTTCGCATTGAATTCCGATCCTTATATTAGAAGACTTGACGTCGAGTGGAGTTACATAAAAAAAGGAGGCAACGAAGAAAGGAAGAGAGTAAGCTAAGAAGGGAGTGGTGGTGGTTGTGACACTTAGGAGAAATAAATATCTGCTACCGATGCCAAGGATTTCTTGGATTGGTGGGTTGCTCGAACCTCTTCCTCCCCCCCCCCCACCTACATGTTTCATATTTTAGAAGTGGTGCCAAATCGGTCACCAAGGTTTCGGTATTCCCTAATCTCTCTCTCTCTCTCTCTCTCTCTCTCTCTCTCTCCTCTCTCTCTCTCTCTCTCTCTCTCTCTCTCTCTCTCTCTCTCTCTCTCAAACACACACACACACACACACACACCTTAAGCTTTATTTCACGGATATTTGAAATCAATTTCGGTATCATATTTTAGAGTGTGTTTCGGCAACGGGTCATATTTCTTTACAGTTAATTATTCTGTCTATTTCTATATTCATTCACTGATATTACTTTATATAACTATGAACACCTCTAGTTGTGTATTCACTTTATATATATATATATATATATATATATATATATATATATATATATATATATATATATATATATATATATATATATATATATATATATATATATATATATATATATATATATATATATTCGTCGTCGCTTACATCTTTTCCCACTGTTATGTGGGGTCGATGTTTCTGGCCAGTGTTCTCCATATGTTTCTTGGGGTCGATGTTCCTGGCCAGTGTTCTCTGCATGTTCCTGTCCCATACCTCATCACCCAACAAACCTTTAGACCTCAGGTCGTCATTGATGCAATCCATCCACCTACGCTCTGGTCTCCCTCTCCTTCTCATACCTTGTATATCCATTTCCATCACCCTCCTCCCAGCTTACTGTTTATCCCTTCTAACGACATGACCATATCACCTTAGTCTACTTTCTTGTATTTTATGTGATATTTCTCTAACTTTTGAGGTACCTCTAATTACCTCGTTTCTGATCTTATCGCTTCTTGTCACCCTACACATCCATCTCAACATCCTCATATCAGCCACATCCAACTTTTTTCTTTTGTCTTCTTTACTGCCCATACCTCTGCTCCATACATCATCGCAGGTCTCACAACTGTCTTATGCACTTTACCCTTCAACTTAATCCCTATTCTCCTGTCGCACAGAACCCCAGACACTTTCTTCCTGTTCTTCCATATATATATATATATATATATATATATATATATATATATATATATATATATATATATATATATATATATATATATATATATATACATATACCTTGGCTGTTTCCCCCTTTAATTGGGGGGTAGCCGACATCAAGAAAGGAAAACAAATAGGGGGATTACTTTGCTCTATGGGCAATGACGAGGGAGCTAGCGACCGTTCAGATGGCACTGCTGGATATATATCAGTACGTTTCGAGCAATTATTATTATTATTATTATTATTATTATTATTATTATTATTATTATTATTATTATTATTATTATTATTATTATTATTATTATTATTACTTTTTTTTACTGCTGTTGCTATAATTATTCTGTCATAATTATGTCAAATTATGATAATTCGACGCTTATGCTTGCTAGTCAACAAAACTCTAGTCCTGTACCGCTCTTGGCAGACATAAATTTCAGCAGAAAACAGACGGGAAATAAGCATATGCCTTTCTAATATTTTAAAAGTGGACAAGACGCAAACATGCTAACCAAAATATATAATAAATAAATAAATAAATACAAAACCAGCTAAACATAATCATTAAATACATAATAGTAAAATAAAGTTACACATCATCCGACCCTGCTATTCAGTGGGATTAATAAGGTCGCAGGAAGAAGAAGAAGAAGAAGAAGAAGAAGAAGAAGAAGAAGAAGAAGAAGAAGAAGAAGAAACTACCGAGAACTAAACCTTAACAAATAATACTTGAAGTTTACAAATAAAAAAAAAATCACCATATTTCCAAATCTATTCCGCTGGCAACTACGTAGTAGCCCATGGTTCCAATCCAATAGGTCCAGACTTCGATTCACAGAAGTGATTCGTATAGTTTTTCTTAGCTACAGTTTCCCGGCCATAAGAAAGACAGCGAACAGGTATCCTTTGAAGAGGATTTAACTTGTTTACTTAATAGACACAGAAGCGTGTACATCATGATATGGATGGTGGCAATGAGGAAAGGATATCTTCCATCTCAATATTCAATAAGGTTAAAAATAACCTGAAACTCACATGCAGAAAATAAAGAAATAAACATAAATAAATAAATAAATAAATAAATAAATAAATAAATAAATAAATAAATAAAAACAAGTCCATAAAAAGTGGCAACTTCTCAAAGCAGGCAAATGCGCAAGCCAAGTTGAAGTCCTTCGTAAACAATAGAAATGGCGCTGACTCACTCATCATAATTACGCCATGCATAGAAACTCTGATTCAGCAGAGAAGAGCTATTAGTCTGTTTTTAAATTTGTAATATGTCAACATTTGAATATTAACGTCAGTGTACTACTTGAACTTCGGCTTCTTACACATTGGTATAATAAAGATTATGGCTATATAGTTCTAAAAACGATTAAAATAAAATACGATCTTTTCTCAAATTCTGATGAATGTGTTTATTTCAAGGTTCAAAGAAATAATGTTATTGATTTTACTTCTAGACAACAAATAATCTGTAAAGATATACTGGTGTAAAGAGAAATAGGGTTGATCAATAGAATATTCTGCGGGTAAGTGAGAAAATTAAGCAAATAATTTATATCATAAAATACTGAGTTGCTCGCAAAGCCCCATTATTATAATGAGATGAAGTCTGTTATATTTGATAATATAAGGACAAAAAACAACTAATCTAGATCAATATTCAATAGAAATATAGCCTTAAGGCTTTTACCTCCAGTGGAAATAATTTTTTTCGTGACTCTCATCACGGAAAATATGAACTAAAATACTTGGCGATTAATCAGAAACGTAAATAGCATTGCCAACAAAAAACGTATTGTTAAAATAGTCCATGGGCCAGAGAAGATATCGATACACCCAAGGTGGCAGAATATTTTTAACAGGACAATATCCATAGATCACATTTCGGCATGATAACTGCGTTAGAATGGTAGTTTTGTCGCATTCAAGCACTTTTGTATGCATCGACTCTGTATGACCATTAAAGTTTTTAGCGGCATCGACTTGTGAGAAGTGTTTAGGCAATAAGTTCATGCAAATATCAGATACCATCATAAATTTAGTCTCTCTGACTAGCTAAGATCATGAGCTCTCTGATGATGTATCATCTGTGAGAGTCTAACATAAGTCTAACACGGGTATTAGGGCTAGGCACTAATACCTATCCCTATCCTTAAAAATAATCGAAAATTCTTGATTAATAATTATGTAAATTATATGTTATACCACAGGACTTAAATTATAAGTCTGCAATAACTTTTACTGTTTAAAGAAAGCTTGAACCCATGAACTAATTTCTGGGTGAGCTTTCTCCAATTTTACAAACCTAGCCAGCCTAACTTAATATCACATTAATGATCAGTAGTATGGACTTACTAGGACTGTACAAGACAGTTCGATGTTAAGTCTTTCTTCAGTTAAGGTTCTCTTTCTATGCCTACATCAATAGCGGATATTCATTGATATTCGTTACACATCTCTTATTATCCCTTCACATCTGACTAACCACTACACTCTCCATCTCTGTTTCTCTATGATTTCTTCGTGGCCAGGCCTGATTAGGGCAGGTTTTTTTCCTGTTGCCACATACTTAATAAAAATCCCCATTTCCTAACGGGGTGTGGCGGGAACGCCAGGGCCTCTCAAACTTAGTTTTATCCACCACTTCTTCAATTGGTAGTTAAGAGGTGAGTTTTCTTTAAGATAACCCAAGAAAACATAATGTATATCTGTTTTTATACCTAAAACCGATTCGGATTAGGTTTCACCAACAAACTTCAATTTACAATTTACGACATGGCTATGTATATATTTACCTTTTGCACCAATGACTGAAGGAATTTTTAAAACGGTCCTTGATATAATAGAATGGTTTTTAAATAACCAACCACGTAATATCCTAGATATAGTACACCTAACAGACATTGTAACTGACTATAAATATTGCAGGGCTGCGTCTATAGTATGTGAAGCAATGCAGGAGCTCCGAATGGGATGGACAAAATACTACATTATCTTCTTCAGTAATATCTTTCCCATAATTAACACTAAAAATGAAGAATCTGATGACCTACGAGAAGGAAAAGAAGCAAATAATAGTTTTCTTTACCAGAAAGGATCTTCAGTACCCCACTAAGCAGCGACCAATCTCATTTGCCTTTCGAGGTCAGATACATCTATCAGAATGTAGTTTTTTAAAGCTGCATTATGAATTTAGCTTCAATTATTATCAGATATAATAATTTAGCAGTTTTGTATACAAAACTGCTAAAAAAAAACTTCTTTCAAAGTCTTAGTATCAGAATTAAAGAGTGAAAAAACGCAAATGAAAAAATAGGATAACAATGCCTGTTGAAAGACAAAACTACAAAACTATCATATTCAATATGAAAAATTGTAAGGATTTTCTCAGAAAAGTTAATATGACGGCCGTGTCTGTCATACGCTGACCCAGCGATATATTGCTCTGAAGTAACAACAAGACATTTTACAATGCATTTACTACAATTTCAATGAAGCAATCCCATGAACTGAAGAGAGTCAGTGATGCTAAAAGCTCTTTACAGAGTGTATTAATTTCAACAGCGCAATAATCACTAAAGACAGTCAGGGATCCTGAATAAAGTAACTTTCAATGACGTCATCAAAAAACTGAATGAAGCCAAGGATACTAAATACATTACACATTGGCCCGATTTCTTAAACAGTGTAAACCTAGGATACCATATTGTTAGTTAGCTAGACACACAAATTTATTTCATAAATGTATCTGACACGGTTCTGTGTAAGGCTAGGATCCCGTACGGGATCCTAACCATACACAGAACCGCGTCAGGTGCGTTTATGCAATCCATTTGCGTGTGTCTAGCTAACTAACTATATGGTATCCTAGGTTTACACTGTTTAAGAAATCGGGCCAATGTTTGTTTATTCCTATGACACAATCAGGGATACTGAATGAAATTTACTACAGGTGCAAAAGTTTCGATAAAATAGTCACAATGGAATAATAATATCCAGGGAAACTAACGAAAGCATAAATAATTTAGGGGGCCTGTCCGTTCACGTAACCATAATCAAGAGCAAATATGCCATAAACTTCTTTTACATGAGAAAATACTATGCAAGATAAATTGAGAGAGAGAGAGAGAGAGAGAGAGAGAGAGAGAGAGAGAGAGAGAGAGAGAGAGAGAGAGAGAGAGAGAGGAGAGAGAGAGAGAGAGAGAGAGAGAGAGAGAGAGAGAGAGAGAGAATGTATTACACTATCTCTCAGTTTAGGAACTTTCCAATCAATTATGTATGAAATACATATATGTATACAAATGCTAATCAATAAATGTATTTACATCGAAAACTAGCAAATGCTGACTGTATAAGAAGGATTAGTACAACTAAGAAAAAATTTAGGAACAATTATTCTCCACAAAAAATATTGTCTTTCGAAGAAAAATAAATTTAACCAAATCTCTATGGTAGCTAATCAGTCCATTCTACTGAAAAAACATATCGCAACTTATGTTTTATCAGTGATATATATATATATATATATATATATATATATATATATATATATATATATATATATATATATATATATATATATATATATATATATATATATATATATATCACACAAAGACACACACACACATTATATATATATATATATATATATATATATATATATATATATATATATATATATATATATATATATATATATATATATATATATATAACTGAATAAACAAATATTGCGATAAAAATTATTAAAAAATAATAAATAAATGAGAACATGACTGACCAAGGGCTATCAAACACCTAGACATTTTCAGATATGGGAAGTGGTGGTTACCTATGTTAATAAAACAATTATTATTATTATTTCTATTAATATTATAATTATTATTATTATTATTATTATTATTATTATTATTATTATTATTATTATTATTATTATTATTATTATTTCACTACTATGAAACTGATGATAATGACATGATGAAGATTTGGCAATATGGCCATGACTGAAGCTATAGCTTGTCAATATATTATTACATCATTGATCTAACACATTAATTTTGTATATATTTATGTCACTTTCTTCAGTACATGTATACGCTCTGGAGGTTATTGATTCTTAAGGTAATTCAGGGTGCGGATAATATCAAGTTCTGTCAATCACATTACAAGAGTGGTTATTTAGAAATCTGTGAACGTATGTGTAAGTGTGCGTGAAACGATAACACTAAAAAAATAAAGAACGATGAAATAACTATGAATTACAACAAAAAATCATAACATATAAACATGAAATTTTATTGCCTAAGTTATTTATATGTAGTAGGTTGGCCTACGGCAACAGCCGCCCGTTGCAATACTACAGCTGAAAGGTCTTTTGGATTTAAATATATCTGTCCAGGACATGTCGATGTTAAGTCTTCCTTCAGTTACGGTTCTCTTTCTATGCATACATCAACACCGAGTGTTCTTGGGTGTCCGTTGCACATCTCTCGCTGTCCCTTCGCATCTGACAAGTCATAGCACTTGATATCTCTATTTTATTTTTGCCTTTTTTTTTTGTGCCTAGGCCAGATGAGGGTAGATATGCTTGTTTATTTATTTTTTTGCCCATTCTGGTGTCACAATCATAAAATAAAAAAAGTAAATAAAAAATACAGCCTGTTTATAATGTCTCTTAACGAGAGGCAAAGTGGCTCTAGTATCTAGCTTCGACGTAGGAGGCCGCGATCCTGACTCCCAAAGGTGGCCCGTACAGTTTCCCTTGTCAAAAGCCATTTAGGGGTATTACTAGGAGAGGCTACTTGTGAACTTTTTAAAGTAACCCCTATGAAAGCAGCAGGCCTACTAAGTTCAAAATTAATGTGTTGGGTTAATGGAGGAGCAATATTATGGCAAACCGTTATGTTACACACACACACACACACACACACACACACACACACACACACACACACACACACACACACACACACAAACACACACCTACACAGATACACACACACACACACACACACACAAACACACACACTCACTCACAATTCTAATTCCAATGTATTTTTAGGATAGATATGCTTTCAGTAACAAATAAAACCGATCTGCTGACGAGGAGTTACGAGCAACGGGCTCTTTCCTGTGAGCACAATGAAGAAAACATATGTTAG
>JAXCGZ010016099.1:27500-31123 GCA_037179515.1 Halocaridina rubra | reverse complement strand
CTTTTGTGTGTGTGTGTGTGTGTGTGTGTGTGTGTGTGTGTGTGTGTGTGTGTGTGTGTGTGTGTGTGTGTGTGATTACCTAATTGTGATTACCTAATTGTGTTTACGGGAAAGAGCCCAAAGCTCATATCTTCCTGTCTCCTGATCGGTTCCATTTTATACTTAGTGATACTTATCATACCTGTCCTTAAAACTATGGATTGAGATAGCATTAACTACCTCCTCGCTTAGCCAATTCCAATTATCAACTACTCTTACACTGAAAAAGTATTTCCTTACATCCTGCAAAGAACTTTTCTTACGAAGCTTCAAACTATGACCTCTAGTTCTAGAGCCAGCCATATCAAAATATCGATCCCTATCCACTCTATCATAACCATGAAGGAATTTAAAGACTGTCACCATATCCCCCCTCACTCTTCTGGCTTCGAGTGATGGTAAGTCTAATTCCCTCAGCCTCTCATCATAACTGAGATTGCGTATTTCTGGCACCAGTTTCGTGGCATGTCTTTGAACTTTTTCAAGCTTAGCTATGTGCTTTTTCAAGTACGGATTCCAAAAGGGGGCTGCATATTCGAGTTTTGGCCTCACATAGGTTACATAAATATTTCTGAACATTTCCTTGTCCATGTGCCTGAAGGCTACCCTTACATTTGATAAGAATGCATATGCTGCCCTTACTATGCCATATATATGTATTTCTGGAGACAAATCTGCCAGTATGTTTACTCCTAGATCTCTCTCATTTTCTGTCTCTTGAAGTTGTACCCCAGCCACCGAGTAGTTAAGCTTGGGCCTTTTTGCACTTGTACCCATTCTCATTACCTTACATTTTGAAGTATTGAATTTCATTAGCCACTTTTTTGACCACTCATGCAGATTATTTAGATCCTCCTGAAGTTCTCTACCATTGTTCTCGTTGTTTACTTTCTTCACAATCTTTGCATCATCTGCAAACATATTCATGAATGAATTTACAGACTCTGGTAGGTCATTTGCATATACAAGGAACAAAAGTGGCCCTAAAACTGAACCCTGTGGAACTCCACTACTAACTCTTCTCCATTCAGACACTGAGTGTCTTACTCTAACCCTCTGTTCCCTTCCTTCTAAGTAAGTTTTTATCCATTCCAAAACATTTTCACCTATTCTAGCCATTGATTGCAGCTTCCTAATAAGTCTCCCATGTGGAACAGTGTCAAACGCTTTCTGGAAGTCTAGGAATATGCAATCTGCCCAGCCCTCTCTTTCCTGTAAGATTCGGCTTACCTCATCATAAAATTCTAATAAGTTTGTTACTGTTGATCTACCTTCTCTGAAGCCATGTTGCCTCACTGACAAAAAGTTGAAGGCTTCCAAGTGAAGAGAGATATGTTTCCTTAGTAGTGTGTGTGTGTGTGTGTGTGATTACCTAATTGTGATTACCTAATTGTGATAACGGGAAAGAGCCCAAAGCTCGTATCTTCCAGTCTCCTGATCGGTTCCATTTTAGACTTAGTGATACTTATCATAGCTGTCCTTAAAACTATGGATTGAGATAGCATTAACTACCTCCTCGCTTATGTGTGTGTGCGTGTGTGTGTGTGTATATACATATATATATATATATATATATATATATATATATATATATATATATATATATATATATATATATATATATATATATATATATATATATATATATATATATATATATATATATATATATATATATATATATATATATATATATATATATATATATATATATATATATATATATATATATATATATATATATATATATATATATATATATATATATATATATATATATATATATATATATATATATATATATATATATATATATATATATATATATATATATATATATATATATATGTATATATATATATATATATATATATATATATATATATATATATATATATATATATATATATATATATATATATATATATATATATATATATATATATATATATATATATATATATATATATATATATATATATATATATATATATATATATATATATATATATATATATATATATATATATATATATATGGAATTTTTTCATCATTTGCCAAGCATTTGATAGTGAAAAAATATCAAATGAATGGAGAGAAAGTACCCTGGTACCAATTTACAAAGAGAAGGGGGACATCCAGGACTGTGAAAAGTGTAGAGGGATTAAGCTTATGAGCCATACTATGAAGATATGCGAGAGAGTAATGGACAAAAGACTGAGAAAATGTACGGAAATAACGGAAGCTCAGTTTAGATTTATGCCAGGAAGAAGTACAACGGATGCCATCTTTGCGTTGAGACAGTTAATGGAAAAGTACAGAGAGAAACGGAAGGGATTACATCTGGTTTTTATTGACTTGGAAAAAGCTTACGATCGAGTACCAAGGGAGGAAGTATGGAGGTGCATGTGGGAGAAGGGAGTGCCCGAAAAGTATGTGAGGGTTTGCCAGGAAATGTACAGGGATGTATACACACAAGTGAGGAAAGCGGCCGGGGTGACGGACAAGTTCCCAGTGACAGTTGGACTACATCAGGGGTCGACATTGAGTCCATACCTTTTCAACGTGGTCATGGATGTGATAGTGAGGGACGTACTGGAGGAGGCCCCATGGACATAGTCTTGGTGGCGGAGACCAGAGAGGAAGTGCAGGAGAAGTTGAACAAGTGGAGGGACGAGTTGGAAAGTAGAGGGCTAAAGATAAGCCGGGACAAAACAGAATACATGCAGATGGGAGAATAAGATGATTACAGTCAATTATACTTGGCACAGGAGTTGTTGAAAAAGGTGGAGGCTTTCAGGTACTTGGGGTCAAATCTGTCGCAGGATGATGAACTGGATAGAGAAATAAATGGGAGGATACAAGCAGGATGGAAAAAATTGAAGGAATTGCTCTGGACTGATATGTGATAGAAAGGTTAGTGCAAGAGTGAAAGGCATGATATATCGTGCAGTGGTAAGGCCAGCGATGATATATGGCTAGGAGACGTGGCCTGTTAAGAAAGCACAAGAAAGAAAGATGGAAGTGGCAGAGATGAGAATGGTGATATGGATGTTGGGAGTGACGAGGAGGGATAGGATCAGGAACGAGAGAATTAGAGGAACAGCCAAGGTGACACAAGTGGGAAAGAAGATGCAAGAAAGAAGGCTTTAGTGGAATGGACATAGTATGAGGAGAGATGAAGATTAGATTGGTAGAAGGATGATTGAGCTAGAGGTGGAGGAAGTGAGAGGGAGAAGGAGACCACGAAGACGAAGGGATGACTGTATACGGGAGGGCTTGAGAGAGAAGGACCTCAGTGGAGAGGAAGCATTGAACAGGAGAGAATGGAAAAGGCTGATAAGAAATCGCGACCCCATATAGATATGGTAAAAGCGAGAAAAGAAGAAGAATATATATATATATATATATATATATATATATATATATATATATATATATATATATATATATATATATATATATATATATATATATATATATATATATATATATATATATATATATATATATATATATATATATATATATATATATATATATATATATATATATATATATATATATATATATATATATATATA
>JAXCGZ010016099.1:12500-17500 GCA_037179515.1 Halocaridina rubra | reverse complement strand
CTTCTCTGTATAAAATTTTCTCTCCCTATTCCTTGGCGTGACCATGCCTGCTCCAAGGATATACAATACAGGGTTTGACCATACTGGGCACACCAAGCCATCCTTATGAGATATTTCGCTCTGCTTTTGTTATGACTAGAAATCTCTGCATTGCTCAGATTCGAAAATCTAGAGCTTTTCTTTTTTTAATAAGGAAGGTTGATGGGCTTAATTCCTCTCCCATTGATAAATGTTTCTGGTCCTTAGCCAAAAACTTATCAAAGCACTTTGTAACTCATGGTATCCCCTTCTCAAACGTTCTGATGGTTCCATAGTTTGCTCTCCCACTGACTCTGCCAACTTTTCTGTATGAGATTCCAATGCACCTACCCCTGGAAGAGTGCCCCTCTCTAACTATATGCCCACCTTTATAGTGCCTTCACGCAAATTCTGTAAGATCCTTTGCTCTCTAAAGATGAACAAGGCATCTGGACACGATGGTATCCCTTCAAGATTCCTTATGGAGCTTGTAGATGAACTGGCTCCTGTAGTTTGTTGTCTTTTTTGCATCATTCTCTCAACCAGTATATACCCTTTGTCTTGGAAGCACGCTCTAGGTCAGCCTGTTTCTAAGAAGGGTAACCACTCTATATCTTCCACCTACTGACCTATTGCCATAACCTCTGCTGTAGCTAGAGTATTTGAAACTACTCAATTCACACTTCTTGAAACATTTTGAATAAAAGTTCCTTAAATTCAATCACCAGTACGAATTCTGCAAGACAATATCCACTGGTGACCTCATTTCCTCTCTCACTCATGCATTGTCATCTTCTCTGAGGAACTATGGAGAATCCTTTGTCATCGCCCATGAAATCTCTAAGGCTTTGATAGACAGTATGACAAGGCTCTGTTGGCCAAACTCCCTATTTATAGATATACCTCTTTCTAACTGTCTCAAATCTGTGGTTGTAGATGTCGGAACACCTAGCTCCTTTTCATTTATCAGTGGAGGCCCACAGGGCTCTGTTCTTTCACATATCCTTCCTTTTCTTCATCAACGATCTTCTCCAGTCCCCATCCTCTTCTCCTCCCCATGCCTTTGCTGATGATTCTACCCTTTATGTTTCCTCTGCCTTCTGTACACAACGTTCAAGTGGTACTCGTCATCAGACTCACATCATTCTTTCTTCAACTATCAACTCTGACTTATAGAAAGTTTCTGAGTTGGGCACTCAAAATTTAGTTAATTCCAAGACACAGTTTCAGAGTATACCTTTATCTTCTACTCCTGGTACCCCTATTGTCTTCGAAACTAACGATATTTATCATCTTGATTCTATTAACATATAAAGTTCCAGATAGCCTCTAACTTGTAATTAAGGGCGTTCTGTTTCGTTTTCGTCATTACTTTTCCTCTATTCAGTTACAAATTGTAAAACTCTTATCCGTCTCTGCTTCGAATACTGCTCGCACATCTGGGGTGTTTCTTCATATACTTATCTCCTTGATAGGGTTGAATCTAAGGCAATCAGACTCAACAATGACTTCAAATCTGGATTCTCTTTATAAAGAATTTATTTTAAGATATACAGTCACAATACACATATAGCCTACACACTTGCACCCATATGAAGATATAGCAATTCTGTGTGAAGTTAAATAAAAATATTTTACCCTCTCTTTCTTTTTTGGTGAGAGGCAAAACGTCAAAATGAAACCATCTCTGTCTCTAATCCCCCCATCCAATGGTTGGGGAGGGGTGGCAGAGGATCTCCGATAGTTATAGGAGGGGGAGTAGCTTATAGGAGCCTGAAACAAAAATTCATGGACCTTGAGACCATTGTTATAGAGCTGGATGATATAATTCGGAATATCCATAGAGAAATGAAAGAGAATGAAACACCTAAAGAGATAATAAGCCATGAAAACTTCCTTTGCAGATGCAGTAAGAGAAAATATGGCAGTTAAAGAGGCAGTGTGGAAGGTAACTTTGGAAAAAAAGAGATATGTTGTGATGGAAAGGGCTAATCCACAAATTAAACAGGCACTTGATAAAAAAAATAAAGGCAGAGTTAATCTCAGCCATAAGTGAATCCCAGGATGCAACATGGCAAGGGAGACTTCAGGAAAATAAAGATTGGGTTTAAGACCTGATAAGGAAGCTTGGAGAAGTACGTTGTGCAGAGAATTTCTTAAACATTCACCAAATTTACAAATATTCTAGGGGGGGAATAGGCAAGACCAATGAAAGCAACTTTTGAGAGACGAGACACATGTCGAAAAATATTGGTGCGAAAAAACTTAAAGACCTTCAAGAATTCAGAACTGTGTTTAGTAGACCATACAGACCATAGGAAGAAACGGGAAGGATAAAAAATTTGTTGCATGAAGCTAGAAGGTTAAGTCTGGAAAGAAAAGAAGACGACAATTTTTTTTTCAGAGCTCTTCCAACCAAAGGGGAGTTAAAAAAAATATTGATAGAAGATCAGGAGATGCAGCCTCATTAAGATTGGTGTACACAAATGCTGATGGGGTAGCTGGTAAGACAGTAGAATTAAAGGATAGGATACACAACAGTAAGGCAGATCTAACAGTGGCTACAGAGATTAAGTTAAGTGAGGACATGAGCAGTGTCACAGTATTTGTAAGGGCTCAAGAATATTAAGGGTTACAAGATATGAGAGGACTGGTGGAGGGATAGCATTGCTCTTAAGTGTAAGATATCAGGTTGAAGTACTAAACATTGCTATATAAAGTGAGTTCAAGGACTTTTTTGTTGCTTCCATAAATACCGGGAAAGAAAGCATGATAATAACTGTTGTAAATAACCCACCAAGAAACCAACATAGGCTAAAAGTTTATGAGGAAAGTCATGTAGGTACTATCGAATTCATAAATTCCGTTGTAGACACTGCATTGGAGAGAATATGTAGGATTTTATTTAGAGGAGATTTTAATCACAAAGAGAGAGATTGGATAAATCTTGACCAACACAGTTGGGAGGACTCACTCAGGGCAAGATTCCAAGATTGCGTACAAGAAAATTCCCTATACCAGCATGTACTGAAACCAACAAGGGCCATGGGTGGGGATGAGCCATTGCTGCTTAATATAGTACTCACAGATATTGAAAAAATTTAGTACAAACTACCAGTTGGAAAGAGCGACCACTGTGTGTAGTTTATGGAGTATATCATCGAAGATGTTCTGCATGTAAGTAAAGGCACTGAGAAGGACATAAGGATGAACTATCTGACAGGAGATTACATGAAAACAAATGAGCCTCTTGCAGTTATTGACTGGAGAACCGTATTTAACAACAAATCTGTACAAGAAATGTAAAAAAAATTTTGTGAGGAGTATCTGATGATTGTAATTTGTTGCATGCCTTCCACCAAAATAGGTCTTCATGCCAGAGAGAAATGGTTCAATAATGAGTGTAATACAGCTAAGGAGTTGAGCGACAAATGCTTGAAAAGGTATAGGAGGAAAAAAAGGCATAAATGCCTGGCAAACTTATAAAAGAACAAGAAATGATTACCTAAGTAAAAGAAGAGAGGCTGAGAGAGACTATGAAAGTGATATCACCAGGAAAACTAAAGAAAATCCCAAACTTTTCCACTTTTAGCTTCTAAAGCTAAAGAGAGCAGATGGAAGCATCATTGAGGCGGATGAGGTGATCTGCGAAGACTTTAGCAAGGAGTTTCAGTCAATGTTTACCGCAGAAAATACCCCACCTCCTCAGATTGCATAGATAGGAGCTCATAGGCCAATATTGGAGAACATCTTTTCAGCCATAGAGGTATGCAAAGCGCTTACTGAGTTAGATGACATAAGGCTACAGGTCCTGATGATATATCCGCTTATGTACTTGAGAATTGCACTAAATCAATATCACCGACAATATTTATCATATTTGAAAAGTCGATGGGATCTGGGGAGATTCTAAGACACTAAAAACAAGCGAACGCGGTACCTATCTTCAAAAAGGGAAGGAGGGTTGCAGCTCTAAGCAACAGGTCTGTTCCTTTACAGGCATAGGTTACAAAGTTATGGAGAAACTACTAAGAAAACACTTGGAGTCCTTCAACTTTTTGTCAGTGAGACAACATGGCTTCAAAGTAGGAAGATAAACAGTAACAAACTTATTAGAATTTTATGATGAGGTAAGTCGGATCTTACAGGAAAGAGAGGGCTGGGCAGATTGCATATTCCTAGACTTTCAAAAGGCATTTGATATGGTCCCACACGGAAGTCTTTTTAGAAGTTGCAAGAAATGGCAAAAATAGGTGGAAATGTAATGTAATGGATGAAAACTTACTTAGAAGGAATTGGACAGAGGGTTACAGTAAGACACTCAGTGTCTGATTGGGGAAGGGTTAGTAGTGGATTCCAAATGGTTCAGTTTTAAGGACACTTTTATTCCTTGTATATGTAAACGACCTACCAGAGTCTGTAAATTATTTCCTGAATATGTTTGCTGATAATGCAAAGATTGTGAAAAATGTATGGGACAAGAACAAATGTAGAGAAATTCAGGAAGACCTATATAGTCTGCATGAGTGGTCAGAAAAGTAGCTAATGAAGTTCATTACTTCTAAATGTAAGGTAATGAGAATGGGCACAAGTTCGAGAAGGCCCAAGCTTGAATACTCAAAAGCGGGAGCAGAACTTCGAGAGATGGAGAATGAGAGATCTAGGAGTAAACATAATTGCAGATTTGTCTCCAGAAATGCATATAAGTGGCATAGTAAGGGAAGAATATACTTTCTTAGCAAATATAAGTGTAGCCTTCAGGCACATGGACAAGGATTGTTCAAAACTATTTATGTAACCTATGTGAGTACAATGCAGCCCCCGTTTGAATCCACACTTGAAAAACAACAGACTTAAGATGGAAAAAGTTCAAAGACATGCCAGGAAACTGGTGCCAAACATACGCAATCTCAGTTATTATTATTATTATTATTATTATTATTATTATTATTATTATTATTATTATTATTATTATTATTATT
>JAXCGZ010016099.1:0-5000 GCA_037179515.1 Halocaridina rubra | reverse complement strand
TAATCACGCATATTTTGAGGACTCGTCTCGAAATTGGATTTCATTTTAAATTATGAAAACTCTTTCCACTCTGGATTTCTTTTAACTGTTGCAACCAAATGATAGAAGTTTTTGTAGCAAAGCATTCTATGGCAGGGTTTGGATGGTACATATTTTTTATTTCCTATCGGATTAGTCGCTGGCAATGAAGCAAACTGTACTAAAACATATTTATCATCTAGTCCGGGTAGGCTACTCGAGGAGTCTCCATATCCTTACTATCGCAGGCTAAAGCCAATCACCATCGTCGTATTTTGCCGTATGTTGACTTATTATGCCATCAGAACATTAGATAAATAAAAATGAAAATTACCGAAATTTCAAAAAATATTGTTCATACATTTTGTTCCCTGCCAGAATATGGACAAATATCATAGCATCTTTGAAGCTTTTATGTGTTGTGTACGTAATGTATTTAAATCAATAACGAAATATAACAAAAGACTTTTAGTCTTATTGTCGTTTCCTGAGAAAAAGCCTCCTCTCCCCCCACCATACATTTGAGATCAATAATAATGTACGATTGTTGTTGAAATGTGGAAAAAAATTAAGGAGTAAATTAAAAAAAAAGTGCAAAAGACCCACAGAATAATTATTTATTTATCATATGATAGTTTCATCTTGGTCTTTAACTAAGTAATTGTGCAAAAAAAGTGTACGTGAACCTTTATATATATATATATATATATATATATATATATATATATATATATATATATATATATATATATATATATGTGTGTGTGTGTGTGTGTGTGTGTGTGTGTGTGTGTGTGTGCGTGTGTGTGTGTATATATACATAATATTATGTATATATGTGTGTGTATATGTGTGTGTGTGAATGTGCGTATATATGTGGGTGCATATGTGTTGTTTAACTGATTGGCTTAAAAAAAAAAAAATATATATATATATATATATATATATATATATATATATATATATATATATATATATATATATATATATATATATCAGTGTGTGATTGTGTGTGTGTGTGTGTGTGTGTGTGTGTGTGTGTGTGTGTGTGTGTGTGTGCGTGTATGTATGTGTGTGTGTTTGTGTGTTTATGTGTGTGTGCGTTTTTGTGTGTGATTACCTAATTGTGATTACCTAATTGTGTTTACGGGAAAGAGCCCAAAGCTCGTATCTTCCCGTCTCCTCATCGGTTCCATTTTATACTTAGTGATACTTATCATACCTGTCCTTAAAACTATGGATTGAGATAGCATTAACTACCTCCTCCCTTAGCCAATTCCAATTATCAACTACTCTTACACTGAAAAAAGTATTTCCTTACATCCTGCAAACAAGTTTTCTTTCGAAGCTTCAAACTATGACCTCTAGTTCTAGAGCCAGCCATATCAAAATATCGATCCCTATCCACTCTATCATAACCATGAAGGAATTTAAAGACTGTCACCATATCCCCCCTCACTCTTCTAGCTTCGAGTGATGGTAAGTCTAATTCCCTCAGCCTCTCATCATAACTGAGATTGCGTATTTCTGGCACCAGTTTCGTGGCATGTCTTTGAACTTTTTCAAGCTTAGCTATGTGCTTTTTCAAGTGCGGATTCTAAAAGGGGGCTGCATATTCGAGTTTTGGCCTCACATAGGTTACATAAATATTTCTGAACATTTCCTTGTCCATGTGCCTGAAGGCTACCCTTACATTTGATAAGAATGCATATGCTGCCCTTACTATGCCAGTTATATGTATTTCTGGAGACAAATCTGCCAGTATGTTTACTCCTAGATCTCTCTCATTTTCTGTCTCTTGAAGTTGTACTCCAGCCACAGAGTAGTTAAGCTTGGGCCTTCTTGCACTTGTACCCATTCTCATTACCTTACATTTTGAAGTATTGAATTTCATTAGCCACTTTTCTGACCACTCATGCAGATTATTTAGATCCTCCTGCAGTTGTCTACCATTGTTCTCGTTTTTTACTTTCTTCACAATCTTTGAATCGTCTGCAAACATATTCATGAATGAATTTACAGACTCTGGTAGGTCATTTACATATACAAGGAACAAAAGTGGCCCTAAAACTGAACCCTGTGGAACTCCACTACTAACTCTTCTCCATTCAGACACTGAGTGTCTTACTCTAACCCTCTGTTCCCTTCCTTCTAAGTAAGTTTTTATCCATTCCAAAACATTTCCACCTATTCTAGCCATTGATTGCAGCTTCCTAATAAGTCTCCCATGTGGAACAGTGTCAAACGCTTTCTGGAAGTCTAGGAATATGCAATCTGGCCAGCCCTCTCTTTCCTGTAAGATTTGGCTTACCTCATCATAAAATTCTAATAAGTTTGTTACTGTTGATCTACCTTCTCTGAAGCCATGTTGCCTCACTGACAAAAAGTTGAAGGATTCCAAGTGAAGAGAGATATGTCTCCTTAGTAGTTTCTCCATAACTTTGCAAACTATGCTGGTCAAGGAAAGTGGTCTATAGTTCAGAGCCGTATCCCTCCTTCCCTTTTTGAAGATAGGTATCACATTTGCTTGTTTCCAGCATCTTGGAATCTCCCCCGACTCCAGCGACTCCTTAAATATGATACTTAGTGCCACTGATATTGTGTTTGCGCATTTTTTAAGCACATGAGGAGATATGTCATCGGGACCTGTAGCTTTATGAACATCTAAATCCATCAGCGCTTTGCATACCTCTGTGGCTGTAAGGTTGATGTTCTCTAATACCGGCCCTTGAGCTTCTATCACTGCAATCTGAGGGGGTGGGGTATTTTCTACTGTAAATACTGACTGAAACTCCTTGTTCAATTCTTTGCAGATCTCTTCATCCGTCTCAGTGATGCTTCCATCCGCTCTCTTTAGCCTTAAAACCTGTTCTTTTACCTTCAGTTTTCCTCTGATAAAGCTGTGGAAAAGCTTGGGATTTTCTTTAGCCTTCCTGGTGATGTCCCTCTCATAGTCTCTCTCTGCCTCTCTCCTTTTACTTAGGTAATCATTTCTTGCTCTTTTGTAGGTTTGCCAGGCATTTATGTTTTTTCTCCTCCTATACCTTTTCCAGCATTTGTCTCTCCACTCCTTAGCTCTTTTACACCCATTATCGAACCATTTCTCTCTGGCATGAATTACACCTACTTTGGTGACAGGTATGCAGCAATCTACTATCTTCCCATATTTCTCACAAAAGATGTCATACATTTCTTGTACAGATTTGTTGTAAAATAAGGTTCTCCAGTCAATAACTGCAAAAAGCTCATTCATTTTGATGTAATCTCCTTTCCGATAGTTCCTCCTCATGTCCTCAGTGCCTCTACTCTCAGGAAGAATATCTTCAATGATATACTCCATCAACAACACACAGTGGTCACTCTTTATTTTCTTCAAGTCTCCCCTGCCATGTTGGCTCCTGGGACTCGCTTATGCCTGAGATTACCACTGTCTTCTCCTTATCAAGTGCCTGTCTGATGAGTGGGTTTGCCCTTTCCATCACAACGTCTTTCATTTTTTCGATTACTGTCTCTTTATAGTCAACTGTTTGTATGTTTTCCAGTGCCACCACCTTTACAGCCTCTTTTACTGCCACATTCCCCTTTAGTGCATCAGCAAAGGAAGTTTTCATGGCATCATTTTCCATATTCAGCTCCTGGAACTCTCTTCTGAACTGTTCAATGTTTTCCTTAATCTGGACATTCCAAGCAGCAATCTCGTCTCTCTCAGAAGAGAGCAGTGAACTAACATCTAATTCCTTTAGGTTGTCATTCAGCTGTTTGTTTTTATCTTCTTGTTTAGAAAGTCTAGATTCTAGTTGACTCTTTTCCCCTTCCAGCTTTTTTATTCATTTTTCTAGTTCCTTTCTCTCCTGCCCTTGTGCTTTATTTGCTTCCTCCAAAGATCTTATTTGCTCTCTGAGTGTTTCATTCTCTTTCATTTCTCCATCCATATTCTGAATTTTATCATCAAGGCTTATAACCATTTCCTCTATATTCTTGATTTTCTGTTTGAGTCTCCTGATGGCTACCCCTCCTACCGACCCATGGATGGGAGAGGTTTGGGACAGAGATGGCGTCATTTTTATGTTCGCCCTCTCACAGAATATAGAAAGAAGACGAGAAAGAGGAAAAAAAAAGAGAAAAACTTTTAATTAAGCTTCACACCGAATTTTTATATCTCCATATAAGTGCTATTTAGTGACTCAGTTTATCTCTTTTCTGGTAACACACATCTTAACTTAAAAACTTGACCATGGTAATTTAAGGATTAAAAGAAAAAGAAAAAAAATGCAACAAAACAAAAGTCAAACCTGAAGGAAAAATTCGAACCTGTGTCTGAGGTGGCACCCACCTGTTTCTGCTATATATTCTTCCTAACTGATAAACTCACTTGCTAACCAAGGTATGTTATCACAAGATTAGACTTTACATTTAACTCAATATATATACAAAATAAAAACAAAATAGTAAAAGAGAAAGCTAAAAGAAAGGCAAAAAAAAAAAAAAATGAAGAAAATAAGACAGCTGTACTACTTGGCAACTTAACTCAGTACTGTTGACAGGTGGATATTTTTTTTTTTTTTTACTTATTCAATTATTTCGTGTATCAAACTAACTAACAAGTTAATATAAATGGGAAGGATACTGATTTTAACAATATATGGAACCACAGGATCAGGTAAACGGCTTAAGAGCTTTCCCCAGTTTACACAAAAAATTAGGTAATGTGATGTCAAGAGTAGTTGAAAGGACGTGTACGCATTGAGCTCCCGATAATATTGCGTTTATCAAGTGACAGAGTTTAAATGCACAGCTATAAAATTAACGAAAGCATACTGAAATATAAATCTTCAAATTTAAGTCAGAGTGATTATTACAACTTTTGTGTTTAAAAAGATACAAAGAAAATTCATTATAATCTTATAACATATCAGAAACCGTTGAGAGTGTCTCTCCCAGTGTTACTGATTTCAACCACAACCTCTCGCGACCGACCTAAA
>JAXCGZ010016098.1:27500-31154 GCA_037179515.1 Halocaridina rubra | reverse complement strand
GAGAGAGGCAGAGAGAGACTATGAGAGGGACATCACCAGGAAGGCTAAAGAAAATCCCAAGCTTTTCCACAGCTTTATCAGAGGAAAACTGAAGGTAAAAGAACAGGTTTTAAGGGTTAAGAGAGCGGATGGAAGCATCACTGAGATGGATGAAGAGATCTGCAAAGAATTGAACAAGGAGTTTCAGTCAGTATATACAGTAGAAAATACCCCACCCCCACAGATTGCAGAGATAGAAGCTCAAGGGCCGGTATTAGAGAACATCAACTTTACAGCCACAGAGGTATGGAAAGCGCTGATGGATTTAGATGTTCATAAAGCTACAGGTCCTGATGACATATCCCCTCATGTACTTAAAAAATGCGCAAACTCAAAATCAGTGGCACTAAGTATCATATTCAAAAAGTCACTGGAGTCAAGGGAGATTCCAAGATGCTGGAAACAAGCAAATGTGATACCTATCTTCAAAAAGGGAAGGAGGGATACGGCTCTGAACTATAGACCAGTTTCCTTGACCAGCATAGTTTGCAAAGTTATGAAGAAACTACTAAGGAAACATATCTCTCTTCACTTGGAATCCTTCAACTTTTTGTCAGTGAGGCAACATGGCTTCAGAGAAGGTAGATGAACAGTAACAAACTTATTAGAATTTTATGATGAGGTAAGCCGAATCTTACAGGAAAGAGAGGGCTTGGACAGATTGCATATTCCTAGACTTCCAGAAAGCGTTTGACACTGTTCCACATGGGAGACTTATTAGGAAGCTGCAAGCAATGGCTAGATTAGGTGGAAATGTCTTGGAATGAATAAAAACTTACTTAGAAGGAAGGGAACAGAGGGTTAGAGTAAGACACTCAGTGTCTGTATGGAGAAGAGTTACTAGTGGAGTTCCACAGGGTTCAGTTTAGGGCCACTTTTGTTCCTTGTATATGTAAATGACCTACCAGAGTCTGTAAATTCATTCATGCATATGTTTGCAGATGATGCAAAGATTGTGAAGAAAGTAAAAAACGAGAACAATGGCAAAGAACTTCAGGAGGATCTAAATAGTCGGCATGAGTGGTCAGAAAAGTGGCTAATGAAATTCAATACTTCGAAATGTAAGGTAATGAGAATGGGTACAAGTGCAAGAAGGCCCAAGCTTGACTACTCGGTGGCTGGAGTACAACTTCAAGAGACAGAAAAGGAGAGAGATCTAGGAGTAAACATACTGGCAGATTTGTCTCCAGAAATACATATAAATGGCATAGTAAGGGCAGCATATGCATTCTTATCAAATGTAAGGGTAGCCTTCAGGCACATGGACAAGGAAATGTTCAGAAATATTTATGTAACCTATGTGAGGCCAAAACTCGAATATGCAGCCCCCTTTTGGAATCCCACTTGAAAAAGCACATAGCTAAGCTTGAAAAAGTTCAAAGACATGCCACGAAACTGGTGCCAGAATACGCAATCTCAGTTATGATGAGAGGCTGAGGGAATTAGACTTACCATCACTCGAAGCTAGAAGATTGAGGGGGGGATATGGTGACAGTCTTTAAATTCCTTCATGGTTATGATAGAGTGGATAGGGATCGATATTTTGATATGGCTGGCTCTAGAACTAGAGGTCATAGTTTGAAGCTTCGTAAGAAAACTTCTTTGCAGGATGTAAGGAAATACTTTTTCAGTGTAAGAGTAGTTGATAATTGGAATTGGCTAAGCGAGGAGGTAGTTAATGCTATCTCAATCCATGGTTTTAAGGACAGGTATGATAAGTATCACTAAGTATAAAATGGAACCGATCAGGAGACGGGAAGATACGAGCTTTGGGCTCTTTCCCGTAAACACAATTAGGTAAACAATTAGGTAAACACAAACACATGCCACATGTAGATGGCTTGCTAATACAATCTAAATCTTAATTTTCATTCCCTGTAAAGATTTAGATTTCTATCAATATATTTATCTGTCTATCTATTAGTCAATTTATCTATCTAAAAACAGATAGATAGATAGATAGATAGATAGATAGATAGATAGATATATAGATAGATAGATAATTTGCTTTGATGTGCCTTTGACTGCGTTGCCTGAAGGCTCTCATAACTTTCGGAAAGGATTAGAAGTCAGAGAAGACAAAGGAGTTAATTTCACATTGAATCCATCTCTCTCTCTCTCTCTCTCTCTCTCTCTCTCTCTCTCTCTCTCTCTCTCTCTCTCTCTCTCTCTCTCTCTCTCTATCTCTCTCTGTAACAAAGACACCCGTTCGAATCCAGGGGCAGCCAAGTCAAGAAAGACATCTTTAGCAATTTATATTTAGGTTTAATAGGCTTTGTAAGGATTAAAGTGTAGCGAAAGGCTTCGAAAATATAATCGTTTGGAAAATGCTCAAAAGACTCTCTCTCTCTCTCTCTCTCTCTCTCTCTCTCTCTCTCTCTCTCTCTCTCTCTCTCTCTCTCTCTCTCTCTCTCTCTCTCTCTCTCTCTCTCTCTCTCTCTCTCTCTCTCTCTCTATATATATATATATATATATATATATATATATATATATATATATATATATATATATATATATATATATATATATATATATATATATATATATATATATATATATATATATATATATATATATATATATATATATATATATATATATATATATATATATATATATATATATATATATATATATATATATATATATGTCGTATGACTTCCGTCATGCTGAAGCCAGTCCGTCATGCTGAAGCCAGAATCTGAAACTTGTAACAAATCTTGAGGGGTAACGGTTGGTCGAGGGCACAGATATTTTATTACAATGTTTGTAGAAAGTGCCAAGGAGATATATGACCGGAACCTGGAGAAGGGCAGGAAAGGCCAGGAAGTTAGCCATTTCCTAAACCACAAGAAACATAAACAGGTGGCCCGTACGTAAGTACATGCCCTGGAGAGATGCCCAATAGCTCCTCCCCGGAAGTAGGAGGGATTCCACTTTGAACCTGGCGTTGATTGGCAGGACTAGATGTCACTTGATTTCATTGGCAGAATTGGATGTCAAGCCACGCCCTGCCCCTGGGGGTATTTCAAGAGCCACCCAGGGCAGAGACAGTTAGTTAGAACTTTGCCCGGGGCACGAATAGATCATAGATTGTGATAGTCATAGGGTGGGGGCATTGAGGCGTCGAAGTTGTGTTGTACTCTAGAATAAATATAAGCAAAGGAATTACTGCTTGTCCATTCTTACCTTGTACCCGTCTGGTACTAATAATTATAAGTATATATACGTAGGAGGAAAATCCCTACGTCAGTGGTGACACTCGGTGGGATAATAATAATATTAGTTTCACACTGGAATTATGTTGTTTAAATATAAGAAAATGTTTGTATTACAGATTTCCAACAAGGAAATAGACCCTGCATGCTCTAGTTGTCTGTAAAAGTACTCTATATATGTTATGTTTGTATAATTTGTTTAGGATTCATAGAAATAGGAATTCTTAGAAAATAGCTTAAATAATTCGGCCCCATTTCTATTGTAAACTAATGTTAGCTAGGATATGTCCAAGAGCTCCCGGAAAATTAGCCCATGCTTCGACTGAAATAAGAGATATTTCAGTTTTGGTTGGGAGGGATGTCGTATGACTTCCGTCATGCTGAAGCCAGTCCGTCA
>JAXCGZ010016098.1:10000-20000 GCA_037179515.1 Halocaridina rubra | reverse complement strand
CTTGAATCCTCTCACTTATGAGCAGTGCTATCCCTCTACCAGTCCTCTCAGATCTTTCGACCCTTAGTATTCTGAAGCCCTTAGGAAAAACTGTGACACTGTTTATGTCCTCACTCAACTTAGTCTCTGTAATTGCTACTATATCTGCCTTACTGTTGTGGATCCTATCTTTTAATTCTACTGCCTTACCAGCTAATCCATCAGCATTTGTGTATAACAATCTTAATGAGGCCCCATCCTCTGATCTTCTGTCATTATCTTCTTTATCTCCCCTTTGTCTGGAAGTATTCTGTAACGAAAATTTTTCTTCTCTTCTTCATTCCTTTCATCATTTAACCTTCTTGCCTCTTCCAACAAGTTTTTGATCTTTCCCATCTCTTCCTGTGTTCTGCATCGTCTAATGAACACTTCTTTGCATTCTTGAAGGTCTTTTAGACTTTTTTTTCTCAACAATATTTCCCTACATGTTTCCCCTCTCTCAAAGGTTACTTTTGTTGGTCTCGGCTTTCCTTCCCTCGAATATTTACCTAGTTGGTGTATGTTTACAATATCCTCAGGACCACATACTACTCCAAGCTTTCTTATCAGGTCTACAACGCTAGCTTTATTTTCTTCAAGTCTCCCCTGCCATGTTGGCTCATGGGATTCACTTATGCCTGAGATTACCACTGTCTTCTCCTTATCAAGTGCCTGTCTGATGAGTGGGTTTGCCCTTTCCATCACAACGTCTTTCATTTTTTCGATTACTGTCTCTTTATAGTCAACTGTTTGTATGTTTTCCAGTGCCACCACCTTTACAGCCTCTTTTACTGCCACATTTCCCTTTAGTGCATCAGCAAAGGACGTTTTCATGGCATCATTTTCCATATTCAGCTCCTGGAACTCTTTTCTGAACTGTTCAATGTTTTCCTTAATCTGAACATTCCAAGCAGCAATCCATATTCCGAATTTTATCATCAAGGCTTATAACCATTTCCTCTAACTTCTTGATTCTCTGTTTAAGTCCCCTGATGACTACCCCTTCTCCCGACTCATGGATGGGAGAGGTTTGGGACAGAGATGGCTTCATTTTTATGTTCTCCCTCTCACAGAATATAGAAAGAAGACGAGAAAGAGGAAAAAAAAGAAAAGAGAAAAACTTCTAATTTAGCTTCACACAGAATTTTTATATCTCCATATAAGTGCTATTTAGTGACTCAGTTTGTCTCCTTTCCGGTAACACACATCTTAACTTAAAAAGTTGACCATGGTAATTTAAGTATAAAAAGAAAAAGAAAAACAAAAGTCAAACCTGAAGGAAAATTCGAATTTGTGTTTGAGGTGGCACCCACCTGTTTCTGTTATATATTCTTCCTAACTGATAAACTGACTTGCTAACCAAGATATGTTATCACGGGATTTGACTTTACATTTAACTCAATATATATACAAAATAACAAAATAGAAAAAGATAAAGCTAAAAGAAAAGCAAAAAAAATGAAGAAAATAAGACTGCTGTACTACTTGGCAACTTAACTCAGTACTGTTGACAGGTGGGTATTTGGTAATTTTTTTTCTTTTATTATTCAATTTTTTCGTGTATCAAACTAACTAACTAGTTAATATAAATGGGAAGGATACTGATTTTAACAATATATAGAACCACAGGATCAGGTAAACGGCTTAAGAGCTTTCCCCAGTTTACACAAAAAATTAGGTAATGTGATGTGATGGCTCCACCTCTGGCAACTTTTCTAGATTTCCCTCAAGGCAGAACTGGACGGCAGCTTCTCTCTCTTCTTCACGAAAAAGTTCTCAATTTTTTTTCCTTTAATATGAACAGTCTCGTCTTACAACAAATATAAGTTTTTGTACTCACAATACTCTGCAGGATTTCAGATTTATGGAAATTATGGTAAAGTTTTCCACTAAGCACTTAGTCACTCGAAACAGTATGTATGTATATATGTATTTTATGCTTAGGGTGGAGTCGGCAATTACTTTTTTTGCCGTACTTATATATAGTAGTAAAACAAATATATCTTTGATCTATGTTTGTACTCACAATACTCTGCAGGATTTCAGATTTATGGAAATTATGGTAAAGTTTTCCACTAAGCACTTAGTCACTCGAAACAGTATGTATGTATATATGTATTTTATGCTTAGGGTGGAGTCGGCAATTACTTTTTTTGCCGTACTTATATATAGTAGTAAAACAAATATATCTTTGATCTATGTTTTCATCAAATTTCAAGGTTTAAATATAATTTAAGTTATATAGAAATGTTAAAGCAAATGTAACCTAACTTCACCTAGCCAAGCCTGACCTATAATGATATATAATTCATACATTATAGATTCCAGTAATTTATTTATCTGTTTATTAATATATATATATATATATATATATATATATATATATATATATATATATATATATATATATATATATATATATATATATATATATATATATATATATATATATATATATATATATATATATATATATATATATATATATATATATTATATATATATATATATATATATATATATATATATATATATATATATATATATATATATATATATATATATATATATAAATATATATATATATATATATATATATATATATATATATATATATATATATATATATATATATATATATATATGTCTTTTTATATATTATAATTGAAGTGTTAATCGATAGAATTAGGAAAGGTATTGAGAGACTGAACAGTGTGGGTTCAGGAGAGGAGGAGGATGTGTGGATCAGGTGTATGCAGTTAGACAGGTGTGTAGACGTTCTTAAAGAAAGGTAGGGACACTCTTTGGGCTTTTATGGACTTAGAGAAAGCTTATGAGAGGGTTGATGGAGGGTGTTATGGAGTGTGTTGTGGCCGTATGGCATAAGTGATATTTTGTTGAATACGATGAAAAGTTTGTACATTAATAGTAAAGCATGTGTGAGAGTCAGACATAGTAAGAAGGATTGATTTGAGGTGAATGTAGGATTACGTAAAGGCTGTGTACTGTCGCCATGGATGCTTAATGTATATATGAATGGAGTGATAAGCAAAGTATATGAAAGAGTATTAGACGGAGGCTTGGAATAAGTATGTGAGTATGGAAGGTTGTGAAAATTGAATCAATTGCTATTCGCGCATGCCATAGCACTGGTGGCAAATACTGAGAGTGAACCGAATATCTTGGAGACTGAGTTTGTTAGGGTGTGTGAAAGAAGGCAGTTACGGGTGAATATTGGTAAAAGTAAAATTATGAGATGCGCAAGGAGTGTTAATGTTGGCAGATTGAATGTAGGAGTGAATGGGGAGATGCTTGAAAAATTTGAGTTTTAAGTATCTGGGATCGCACGTATAAAGGAATGGACGAAATGAATGCGAAGGTAAGTCATAGAGTGAAGGAAGCGAGTAAATGTCTAGGTGGGTTGAAATGTGATGAGAAATAAGTATTTAGAAATGAATGAAAAGAGAAGGATATATGAAGGTGTGACAGTTCCGACAGCATTGTATGGAGGAGAGATGAAAGGAACATGTTGAATGTCAAAGATTTGAGGTGTCTGAGATGTATGATTGGTATATCTAGAACGTATAGAGTAAAAAATGAGGAAATCAAACAGAGAGTATTGAGTTTTGAGTATTGAGTTTGTATGGACACATGGAATGGATGAGTGATGAATGAATCTCAAAGAGTGTGGAGTGCAGAAGTGGTTGGAGTTAGGCCAAGAGCAAGACCTAGAATGAGATGGAAGGATGGCGTGATAAGGGCATTGGATGCACGTGGAACGTCAGTGGATCAGGGAAGAGAGCGTGCAAATAATAGGAATGAGTGTTGTAAGATTGTGTATAGTTGACACGGGTCAAAGGGATTTCTCGCACCTAGTAGCTCAGCAAACTGTGATGGACGTATGTGAGGGGAGTTGCCATGTTTTGAAGTGGTGAGGGTAAACCAGCTGCGGCTGTTGGTCCTCATTGTAAGATATTCTTGCCCGACCACCTTATGGATGACACAAACAGGGTGGTAGGAGGGGAAATGTGGCAACCCTTTATCCGCAAAGAGGAGTAGTTGAGGTATGTGTGGATCGCAGTGAAAGTGTGTTTCAGGGCTCGCCCCCCCCCCGGTTTTCAAGGGGGAAAGAGGCCATGTATATGTATATGTAGATTTGGTATAGTTGCGCAAGCCTGTGTGAATGTGTATTTAACTGACTATGTATTTAAATTAACTGCGAAATTTATAGGAAACATTGGAATATTTCAACACTTTCGAGTTTTCTTACTTATCTTCATAGGTGATCTCTGGAAATGATTAATTCTACGCTCGTATGTGCTAAGATATTGCACTTTTATATTTGTCCATCAAAGATTCGGAGAGTCTTGTACAAACACACAATCACACACACATACACACTCACACACACATGCAAAGACACCGACCAGGAGATCGTGTGTTACGAAAATTACGCTCCCCTGTAAACACAACCAGGTGAATAGGATTTTGATATATATATATATATATATATATATATATATATATATATATATATATATATATATATATATATATATATATATATATATATATATATATATATATATATATATATATATATATATATTGTTCCGGTTTTACGTCACGACTCCCTTTTTTATCAAGAGCTAGGACGGTTGCATTCTTGCGAAAGACTTGTTTTGGCATATGTAATCGTTACCCTGAGTGCATGTCCTTGCTAACCTCAGACAGTGACGGGGGCGCGAACCCTCGACATGGCGCCTCAGAGTCACGGACGCTACCGCTTGAGCCACGGTTACTGATATATATATATATATATATATATATATATATATATATATATATATATATATATATATATATATATATATATCAGATAGCTGTTCCAATATCCAATCTTGCTGTATTATCCATTGCCTCGTATTCGCACAGCACAACAAAGAGTAACACAGTACTGGAAAAATTGCGCTGGAATGCGATAACAAACATAAAACTGTCAGACACAGCGATTGGAGCTCACTGTAAAGCGGGCGCATGCTTTCCCACTTCGAAAAAGGATATTATGGCCCCTCTGGAAGAAAGACGTCTTAGCCACAGTCTTTATTCAGTTGTTTTGTTTTCGGCTAAGCCTGTTAAATGAGGTATGGCCTTCAAATGTTCGTAAACGAAAACAGAAGGGATTTCATATTGAAGGTGTTTTGTTTCCGACAAAGTCTGTTCCCATAGCCTGGCGAGGAACGCAAGGCTTACGAAAGCTCGTATACCAAGGTAAAAAGGGCTTCAAGTTGAAGATCATTGCTGGCGAAGAAACCTGTACCTCTATGGGAGAAATTCTCTTTATACACCCCTCAAAGGAAATAAGTGAAACATGGCATATAAGAACCTTGAGTAAAAAATACATTACTGTCTGTTATATACCATCATGATAATTATCGAGAGATATTTCAATTTCAACATATTTGATAATTCTGCACTCAGCAATATGGTTTTCCTTCGCTAATAAAGGAGAAGAAGTATCAATCTCTTGGTCTTGCATTCGTGTATTTTTTAAAGGTCCAGAGAATTAGAACCCGCATATTCATGCCTATGCTAGCACCTGAGCTCAATGTGCATTCGCTTTTCACAAGCGTCTTCCGTTTTTTTTTATGAGTGTGACACCGGGACAGACAAAAAGATGGTGCATCAATTAAGGCCCAGGCAAGAAGAAAACATTAAGACGAAGGAAAAGAAAAAGGTCATGGACAAGGCAGATATAAGGTAATGATACACAAAGGAAAAGGATAGACTGAAAAAAAAAAAAACTTTATTTCCATTTCAATACAATGGGTATTCGTCAGCCAGGGCAAAGTACTGAGGACCTAGAAATATGGAGGATTAGGCCCTGAGATGACGATAGATCCGTTTTTTGAAGGGAGATAGGTTTTTAAGAATTAGGAAAGACAGAAGAAGGAAGAGCGTTCCAGTCTAGAGGTAGATGGGAAGAAACAGTCGCTGCACCGACCAATCCGTGAGCTACAAATCTCCACACATTACCTGTGAGACGAGGCCGCTTGGCAAGTGTTACGTGGCCTCGACAGTGGGGCAGGGATGCAGCTCGCAAACTCATCTGAGCAGCGATGGAAATAGTAGTGATAGAATAGATAAACGGATGATATCTTACGACGAAGAGAAAGAGAATCCAGTTAAGAAGTAAAGGAAGGGTCATTAATAAGTCTGAGTCCCTTAGTTTCAACCCTATCAAGGAGATAAGTATATGAAGAAGCACCCCATATGTGTGAGCAGTATTCTAAGCAGGGACGGGCAAGACCTTTATAGATTTTAAGTAACTATAAAGAATTAAAGTGATGACGAAAACGAAACAGAACCTCAAATTTTTTTAATGCATATTTAGAAAATTGGATAATGTGATTCCTCTAGGACAAGGCAGAGGCTATATGGATTCCTAATATGTTGATAGAATTAAGAGGGTGAATTTCTGTTAGCTTCGAAGACAATAGGGCTATCAGGAGGAGAAGAGAATAAAGAGACAGCCAGAAACTGTTACTTGGAGATATTAAATTTAACTAAATTTTGGGTGCCCCATTCAGCCACTCTCTGCAAATCGGAGATGAGAGTAGATGAAAGAGTGATACGAGACTGATTATGAGTAGCAGATGAAAGTTGGGAAGAAAAGGCAGAGGAAACATAAAGGGTAGAATCGTCTGCAAAGGCGTCAATAAGGGAAGTAGATGGGGACTGAAGAAGATCATTGATGAAGAGAAGGAACAGAGTAGGTAAAAGAAGAAAGCCCTGTGGAACACCACTGGTAACAGGGTATGGGCTAGATGTTGCACCGTCAACAACTACAGATATAAAGAGGTCAAAAAGAAAACTGGAAATCAGAGAACAGAGAGAAGGGTTAAAGCCAGAGGCAGGGAGTTTGGCCAACAGAGTCTTGTGCCAGACTCTATCAAAACCTTAGAAATATCAAGGGCAACGAAGAGAAGATGACCATACATAAGTAAGATAGGACAGGTGGTCGCCAGTTGATCATGCCTTGCGGAAGCTGTACTGGTGATCTGAGACAAGTTATTTAGAATCAAAACGTTCCAAAAAGTGATTATTGAACAAAGTTTCGAAAACTTTAGCAATAGAGAAGGTTAGGGTAATAGGTCGGTAGTTTGAAGGAATAGAATGGTCACCCTTCTTAGGAACAGGCTTAACTATAGCATGTTTCCAAGATGAAGAAGAGATACTGGTTGAGAGAATGGGGTGAAAAAGACAGCAAAGCACGGGAGCCAGTTCATCTGCAAACTCATTAAGGAACCTAGCAAGGATACCATCGGGCAAGATTCCATGTTCATGAACCTTGCGTGAAGAAAGGATAAGGGAGGGCATAGGATTAGAGAGGGGTAAAGATTGAGGGAGATGTGCACTTGTATCGTTTACAGACAAGTAGACAGAAAAATGAGAGCCAAAGAGAGTGGCTTTGTTAGTGGGAAAGCAAGCTATAGAACCATCAGAATGAATGAGAGAAGAAAATGTTGAGTTACAGAAGTTTATGGAGAGGTATTAGGCTAAGGACCAGAAACATTTGCCAGTGGGAGTAAAGTTAAGGTCATCAACTCTCCTTCTTATAAAGAAAGCCTTAGACCTTCAAATCTGAGAAAAAAAAACCTTATGAACCTTGCATGAAGAAAGGATAAGGGACAGCATAGGCTTAGAGAGGGGTAAAGATTGAGGGAGATGTGCACTGGTATCGTTTACAGACAAGTAGAAAGAAAAATGAGAGCCAAAGAGAGTGGCTTTGTTAGTGGGAAAACAAGCTATAGAACCATCAGAATGAATGAGAGAAGAAAATGTTGAGTTACAGAAGTTTATGGAGAGGTTTTAGGCTAAGGACCAGAAACATTTGTCAGTGGGAGTAAAGTTAAGGTCATCAACTCTCCTTCTTATAAAGAAAGCCTTAGACCTTCAAATCTGAGCAGTACAGCAATTCCTAGCTACAATAAATGCAGAGCAAGTTAAATTAGAAGGAGAGGATTGGTAAGACCAGTTTGCCCAATCCCTGGCCTGAATGGCCATGGAGCAGGCACAGTCAAACCAAGGATTAGAGGGAGAAAAAGTTTTCACAGAGGAGGGGCTGTACGCCTCTATTCACCGTGGCTCAAGCGGTAGCGTCTGTAACTCTGAGGCGTTAGGTCGAGGGTTCGCGCCCCATCACGGTCTGAGGTTAGCAAGGGCATGCACTCAGGGTAACAGTTACATCTGCCAAAACAAGTCCTTCGCAAAATGGCAAACGTCCTATCTCTTGGTAGAAAAGGGCGTCCGTGACGTAAAACCGGAACAGGGGATATACGCCTTCATTCCTGAGGTAATGAGCTTGGCAACTTTTGGGGCTACCTGCTCAGGGTTGCAGGCCCGAAAGCATGAGAAGTCAAAGAGGTAGTTTCGCAAATGTCCACATTGGTTAGGCTCATAGTGCCAAGAGCAGTGCTGAGTAGGAGGGATTGATGGAGGGGGAGCGAAAATGGAAACTATTGAGATCTCAGAGTAGTCAGATATACCAAGAGAGGAAAGCACAGAATAAGAGTAGTTTGAAGGGTTAGAAGTAAGAAATTGGTCAAAAGTGTTGGCTGCATTTTCATGTCGATCGGAAACAATATTAGGATGTTTGATAATTTGCTCCAGATCACGAGTAATAGAAAAAGTAAGGGCTTCACTTCCTCCCACATCAGTGTGAGAAGAATTAAGCCACTCACTGTAGTATACCTTGAAGTCTTCAATATAGAGAACTTCGGCATGCTGGTGAGAAGATAGCAATGACTCATGGCAAGGGTACTGATACTCAAAGAAAGACACAAAAACAGTGGAGTTTGGAGAACAGTAGCTGAAGCAAACGAGTATAGTGGTAGTGGAGAGATAGGTTTTCAGCCAGAGAACATCAAAATCAGGAGATTCAATGTACATGAGCCTCGCAATAAGAGTATTAGTGTTGCAGAAGGCACATACCTCACCTTTGGAATGAAAACGAGAATACAGATTATAGGGCGAGATTTGAAATGGGTCAGTGGGAGCAAGACTAGACAGCTGGGTTTCAGAGAGAAGGAGGAAGTTAGGGAGGGAAGTACCCAAGTGCTGTTCCACAGACGAAAGATTAGAGTTCAAGCCACGAATGTTAGAAAAGTAAAGATTGAAAGAAGTAGGTCTATCAGGAGGTGTAAGGTTAAGGGCAGAACCATTACTACCACCAGGCGTGTCTTCCCTCAAGCCAGTAGTGGAGTCAACAGGATCCCTGGAGATTCTTAGCACCCCTCTATGCCAGGTACTGGGGGCCATAAGATGCGTACCTTATATAAATATAAAAAATAGGAGGAGAAAGAGGGCAAAAAGAAATAGATATGAGGAGTATTGTGACATGTAAAATGTAATAGGATAGAAATAAATATGTTACGAATACACCAGAAGATTCGATGTAGATGTAGGCATAAGGAATTAACCATCCTGAAGGAAGATTCAACCCAGAGCTGTCTGGATCAATCCTATTTGAATCCGTAATACCTTCGGTCGTAGTATTTCAACTGGCGACTGGTACCGAGTTTCCCTTTGATATTCTCTCTCTCTCTCTCTCTCTCTCTCTCTCTCTCTATATATATATATATATATATATATATATATATATATATATATATATATATATATATATATATATATATATATATATATATATATATATATCTTGCTATCAGTCTATCTAGCTATGTGTGTATTACTCTCTTTCTCTCTCTCTCTCTCTCTCTCTCTCTCTCTCTCTCTCTCTCTCTCTCTATATATATATATATATATATATATATATATATATATATATATATATATATATATATATATATATATATATATATGTATATATATATATATATATATATATATATATATATATATATATATATATATATATATATATATATATATATATATATATATAAGTATATAAATATAA
>JAXCGZ010016098.1:2500-5000 GCA_037179515.1 Halocaridina rubra | reverse complement strand
AGAGAGAGAGAGAGAGAGAGAGAGAGAGAGAGAGAGAGAGGAGAGGGGGGTCTTGGAAATGGAACAGTTGTTCTCTCGCTTTCTCGTGAGAGAGCGCATGAGAGGGTTTATATATATATATATATATATATATATATATATATATATATATATATATATATATATATATATATATATATATATATATATATATATATATATATATATATATATATATATATATATATATACATATATATATATATATATATATATATATATATATATATATATATGTAGTTTTGAGTATATTTGTCGGAGTGTGTGTGTTTATATGCGTGTATATGTGAGTGAGAAAGTTAGAGAATGTCAAAAATTGAGACCATATAAATGGCCTTTTATAATGACCAATTATTTACACGATTTTTCCTCTTCCGTCCTTCACTTTTCATCTTTTTTTCATTCTTTTTTTCTAGCAGCTTGATCCTACTTTTATATGTGATCGCTTTTCTCAGTAATTTCTTCCATACACCTCTATCTGCGGAGGGGCATGTCCCAGCAGTTTACTAGTTTTGCTGTTTTAACTGATTCTCTTGGATTTTGGCCAGAAGGTTTCACTACCGAATGCTATTCCTGACTCCATTCCTCGTCATTTAACCATGCCTGGAATCATTACTGAGTTGTACTTGCCTGCACTACCCTATTGGCTGGTTATGTAGTACTTTTTTCTTATTAACCTATATTATGCTTCAAGTTCTTTGGGCTCTTCAACCTCTGCCTTCGAAATCTTTACTGCTATCTCCCGATAGGAAAGAGAGAGAGAGAGAGAGAGAGAGAGAGAGAGAGAGAGAGAGAGAGAGAGAGAGAGAGAGAGAGAGAGAGAGAAACAACGTCAGCAAATAAAGTTAGATGAAAGAGAAGGTTATTAGACACAAACTCGGCATTACCCGTTGAGATAGGATAACATAAACATGGTGTCTTGGTTGGGTCTCCCTCGGTTCCTCCCACCTTGAGAAAAGGTGATTCTAGTCTCCTGTTTCTCTTGGTGTGAAATGACGAGAAATGTATGACAGCCAACTGCTTCCTTCCTTGATGAACTAAATTTGTAGTGTCTGTGCCTTCTCATCTCTTGCAAAAGAGGGAAAAGATTTTCCTTTACTCTCTCTCTCTTTTGTATGCGAAAAAAAATATATTTCCTCATTTTCTCATTCTTTTTTAAATTTGTAGTGTCTATACTTTCTCATCTCTTGCAAGAGTGATAAAAAAAAATAGATGTTTTTACTTTTGTCGTTTCGAAGTGAGAAATAGAAATAGATTGACTCTTTCTCTACTATCTGTTATTTGAACGTGTAATGGCTATGCCCTCTCATCTCTTGCAAGAGAGAAAAAAAATTCTTTTACTCTAATCTTCGTTTGGGAAAGTAAGAGGAGAAGTATCTTTCTCTCCCTTTTTCTTTTTGAGCTTGTTATATCTACACTTCTCATCTCTTGAAAGAGAGAGAAAAACAAGATTACTCTACTCTTTTTTCGTTTAGGAAACAGAAAAGAGGTGTCTCTCTACTCTTTTTCTCAATCTCCTTTAAGCTTGTAGTGTATATGGCTTTTTTCCCTTGCAAGAGAGAAAAAAGAAATTGTTTTGCACTTTTTATTTTGGATGTAACAAAAATAAATATCTTTACTTTCTCTCTTTCTTTTTTAAGCTTATATCGTCTATGCCTTCTCATTTCTTGAAAGATAGTTAAAAGTGTATCTTTCTTACTTATCATGTTTGGAAAAGAGAGCAAAAGAGTACTTATACCCTCTCTCTTCTCTCTTCTTTGTGTTACTTATACATCACTTCGATATTATTGCAGTGAGTGTCTTTTCGTTATTGGAAGAGAGAAAAAAAGAGTTACTTTCCTCTTACTCTCTTTTCGAAGGGAGATAAAAACGCATTTTTTAAGAGGTTCCTTATTTTTTTTTATGTTGTTATATAATAAATAATTTGGAATTTTTTAGTCTGTCTTATTATATATGAAACAAAGAGAGCAGGAAAAGAGTATCATCCTTCTTTTTCTCTTTGGAAAATGAGAAAAAAAGAATATCTTTACTCTCTTTTTATCTTGTTATGCTGTTTTTATCATGAATTACTTGAGGGATAAATTTCTAGTGTACTTGTCATGGAAAAGAACGAAAAAATATCTTTACACCTTTTTTCTTTTGGAAAAGAGAAAAAAGAGTATATACACTCTCTATTTTTTCATGTTATGGTGGTTATAATGTATATTATTCGGAATCTCCCTGTAAGTCTTCTCTCATCCCTGGGAAGAGAGAAAAGAGAAGTAGCTTTACTTTTTTTCTTAAAGAAGAGAGTAGAGAGAAGAGAGGGAATAAGTACTCTTATTCTCTCTTTTTCGAACATGATAAGTAAGAAAGATATACTTTTAACTATCTCTCAAGAAATGAGAAGGCATAGACGATACAAGCTTAAAAAAGAAAGAGAGAAAGTAAAGATATTTTTTTTGTTACATCCAAAATAAAA
>JAXCGZ010016097.1:0-31193 GCA_037179515.1 Halocaridina rubra | reverse complement strand
TTCCTAAGTAACCCGACTTGTTCTTCCAGTGAAGAGATACGATCATTTAACTTGTTGACTGTGATTGTGAGTTTATCGATAACAAGATCTCTGACTTTTATTCTCTCTCTCATCTCTTCAATGTCTCTCATTTCCTCTTGAGGAGCTAATTCACAGTTATCAACATTACTCTCTGAATCGTTTGTTAGTGACGATCTATGCTTTTCAAGAATCATATCAATGAGTTTATCTTTCGTGTGCCAGACCCTTGTGATACCTATTTCCCGACAGTGATTTTGTAATTCAATTTTTGTATAATTATCATTGAGGAATTCCCAAGTAGGGTTTTCCAAAGACACTAGGTTTTCAGTAGAAGACATTATAATATGAAAAATACAAAACACTAAGATTAAAATACTTTTGCCACTGGCAGCGCTTGTAGATGTTCTTACTGCGCATGCGCAGAATTTGAAAAAAATTAAATGTGAGCCCTTTACGGGAAAATTTGATTATCTTAACTTAAAATAAGACTAAGTTCATAAATTCAAAAACTTAAGAGACACATTTTCATTGTTCTAAAACACTTCACAGGGTCACAGAGGTACATAAAATACACAAAGGCAGTTTAGAAAACACGAAAAACCATGAAAATATCAGGAACGTAAACAAACATGCTTACCCATGCGAGAGAGAGAGAGAGAGAGAGAGAGAGAGAGAGAGAGAGAGAGAGAGAGAGAGAGAGAGAGAGAGAGAGAGAGAGAGAGAGAGAGAGAGAGAGAGAGAGAGAGAGAGAGAGAGCATTATGAAGATTCTCCAAAACCTGGGGTTTTAAAAACTTTGTAGGCAAGTATTTATTGAAGACTCATCTATGCTGAAAGCCCTTGTTTTTAATAGACCACATACTTTTCCTATTACTGTTATGCACAAATCATTCTCTCTCTCTCCCTGTCATGAATACCGCAGGCCAATTATGTACTGAAACTATATATATATATATATATATATATATATATATATATATATATATATATATATATATATATATATATATATATATATATATATATATTTTTTTTTTTTTTTTTTTTTTTTGGTAATGTTAGAAAGTGTTTGATAAAAATAGATAATTCCTACTTTGTGGTCATAGCTACGCATGTACTTCACACGTTTGTTATAATCTGTGCAATCCCAGTGAACGTATTTACTTGTATGTGTACATATACATTACTCAGCTTGAATGTAAGATGCATGTACAAATGTGTGTACGTCTCATCTGTATGTGTGCATCAGTATGTAACAATATGTATAAAAACAATACATATCCTTGTGAGTTTCTTTTGTGGTACAATGGATGTGTTATAAACATACAACATGCATGCATATGGAGTGTGCATGTGATTGCATGGCCAAAATAGCTCTCAAGCTAAGAGACCGAATATATACAAGAGTAATAGATAAACAAACTTTACAAAATAGATTCCCCAAATGCCAACAGCTCGTATAGCCTAGCTACGGGTTCTTATTAATAAAACGTTATTAGTGCTCAAATTTAGATGACATCAGGTACAAGATATATTCGAGCACTATTAAGCATAGTTGCTTTAAAGCAATTAGGTTCTATTCAGACAAAACCTCACCCAACGGAATATATTCTGATGCTATAATAATTTCTAGATTTATCTTGAGACAGTCTATAAAAAGATTTCTAGAAAAAATGCTACAGAAAAATATTGGACTCCAAACTTTATTATTTTCTGAAGGATATATATATATATATATATATATATATATATATATATATATATATATATATATATATATATATATATATATATATCATGTGAGTCAATACAACTGCCAATTTATTTTCATTTTACTATTTTTATTCTGTAAAGTGCATCACTGAGAATAATGATAATGATAATAATAATAACACAGTAACGATGATAATAATAATAATAATACTATATAATAATAATAATAGTAGTAGAAGTAAGAATCATAATGCTGTTGATTATACTAATAAAAACTAAAATAATAATAATAATAATAATAATAATAATGATTTGTAGTAAATATATAATAAAAACATGTAGTAGGCTGGCCCATGGCAACAATCGCCCGTTGCGATACTGCAACTGATGGGTCTTGTGGACTTAATAAGACTGTTCAGGACAGTTCAATGTTAAGTTTTCCTTCAGTTATGGTTCTCTTCCTACGCCTACATAAACACCGAACATTCTTGGATATTCGTTTCACATGTCTTATTATCCCTTCACATATGACAAGTCATTATACTCCCCATCTCTGTTTCTCTAAATGTTTTCTTCGTGCCCAGGCCCGATGAGGGTAGTTTTATTTATTTATTTGTTTATTTTTTGGCCCGTCCTGGTGTCACAATCATAAAAAAAAATACGACCGCAATTGTATTATAAATAATGTACAAACTTAGTAAAAAGATAAAAAAGCAAGGTTGCATTCTGCCCAGCGCAACATATCAGACAGAGGTTGTTGGTCTGTGGGATCAGTTTGTATTCGTCATCCCAGGTGTGTAGGTGCAGGCAAGGAAGATCTCCACAGAACAGGTACCAGCTCGTGTCACTAGTGAAAGTTGGGAAGATCCTGAGTTGAATATTATAAATATTATTGTGAATGAATTAAAAGCCTGATTATGTTTTAATCTGTGTGATTTATGTGTTGGTTCATTACCTCTGAACGCTGGAAATATATGTATAAAATTGTGCATTTATATAACCAGAGTCAAGATGGAAAATTCTTCACCAGTTTTACGTCAGAAAGAAAATATAAAGCTTATTTTGAAACTTAAGGAGAAATTGTTTCTCGTACGGTTTTGTATATGAAGTGTATTTACCAATATCATATTACATTAGAACAGATATTTAAGACTGTAAGTTGTGAATATAACCCTAGATATGCACACAAAAATATAAAGAAATATGCTAAATAAACTAATAATATCAAAATAACTGATAAAAAAACAACTTGCAAACCGACGAAGAGGTTATTGCACAAGAAAAAAAAATTATAGTGAAAAATGAATTTTTTCAGACTGCAAACAGAATAAAGCAAAGAAACTGAAGAAAAAACAAACAAACATCGATTAGAAACCTAACAAACAAACAAAAAGATGCTTTCTAAAGGCACTTTCCTAATCATTGGATGCTACGTGGTAGCCGTGAGCAGCACGTTTGAAAATTCTCTCACTCTCAGTAAGTTATTACTATTGTAACAGTGGCAAAGGGTATGTGTGATTATATTCTTTCTCCTGATTCCCCGTCACCTGTTATGCTGGCAGCTTCATTGATAAGCGTCATTTTGTCCTTAAGATTATGAACACATTTTAGTATTTATTATTTATCACTTCGTGAATTTCAAATACTCACTTAGTGAATTAACAATGCACCTTCCTACTTACTTAGGAAATATCTTACATATCAACATGACTCCCAATCAATTTACGATTGTGAAAGATATTGGAACGGTTCCCATGAACCCTTGGATATTCTAGTTTCATTTGGTGGTAGATCTAACCTCTTTAGCTTTCCCTCATAACTGGGGTTGTTAGGAAGGCTGAAGGAGTTGGACCCACTCCAAACTGTGTTTGAATGAGAGAGAGAGAGAGAGAGAGAGAGAATGAAAATTTGTAGAACAGATATCATAGATTCAAAATATCTAAAGGCACTACTATTACTACCACTGCTGCTATTACTACTACTACTACTACAAAATATAATGATGATAATAATAATAATAATAATAATAATAACATTCAAGGCTGTCTACATATATATATATATATATATATATATATATATATATATATATATATATATATATATATATATATATATATATATATATATATATATATATATATATATATATATATATATATATATATATATATATATACACCATTGGTATTTTTTTGTGGACAAATATCACTTATTATCCACGTTCCTTTGGTGGTTTATAATCAATTATAATAATAATAATAATAATAATAACAATAATGATCTATTTATCTACCTATAAATTAGCCATATTCCCCCTTATAAGGGGGTGGCTGAGTCAAAGCAAAATAAAATAATAAAAATAAACGTAATAATAATAATCTGTAATCAATTATATTCGCCTACAGCTGGATGCCAGAGAGGTCCAGGATGTTCACAATGCCCACAAGATAGATACACTAATGATGGGTATGGGGAGATGCTCTGCTGCCCTGGATGTGCCAAAGCATTGCTGTACTATGGGGATACACCGGATCACTGGTGCGTCTGTTATGTGGGTAAGCAAAGTGTGTGCTAAGAGAAGGAATGTCCCCCTTATATGAGTAATCTTGACACTTCTCAAGTGTCTAAATTACAAGTTATACGAAGTAGAAGTGCGAAGTATTGATGCGATACTCACCAAAATTCCTAGAATGGATTCGGTTTTACGTCAGGAACTCCCTTTTCTACTAAGGGCTAGGACGGTTGCCTTCTTACGAAGGACTTGCTTTGGCAGATGTAATCGTTACCCTGAGTGTATGCCCTTACTAACCTCAGTCCGCGACGGGGGGCGAACCCTCGACCTGCCGCCTCAGAGTCGCAGACGCTACCATTTTGGCACGGAGACTACTCCAATATTCTTAGAATAATAATAATAATAATAATAATAAAGAATAATAACAAATAATGAATATATAGATAGAGATTACTCAAGATGTCATAGCTCGCTAAAGACTGAAGGGTGGTCGAAACTGTAACAAGAGAATCGAGGACAAAGGACTTCATAAAACTTTGCATATCGTCACTTCTACCTTTACCTACTTTATGGAAAGGAAAGAAATCCAATGGGGAGGGTTTCTTAGTCCACTGTTTTTTTTTTTTTTTTATCTTTCAGTAGTCTCCTACGATATGAGGGAAATGTGAGGGATTATCATTCCCTCATTAGTCTAATAATAATAATAAAAATAAAACCCATAGTAAAATAGCTAATAATATTAGTAATTATAGTAGAAGTAGTAGTAGTAGTAATAATTATTATTATTATAATTATATTTATTATTATAATCATAATTACTGTTATATATATATATATATATATATATATATATATATATATATATATATATATATATATATATATATATATATATTGAACACTTTCCGCCCTCAGAGCCACAAGACGACAGTTCTAATTCAAGAACTATAAAATTTCCCACTGGAAACTCGAGGTTTAGCTCCAGCAGTAGTCATAACGACCGACCTACATCAAGCTTCGTATTCAGTTCGGATAATCCTCAGTTGGATTTCGGAGGAGCAACAGATGAACATATTAGGGATGCTATGTTCATACTAAATGGAAGTAAGTTGAATCAGTTCTGCTAACGGTATAATTTTGACCTCTTTAGGGTCCTCTTGACCTCTATCACTACATGAAGGGCAATACTACAACAACAAGAACTTGTAAGCAAATAATTATTCCAATAACACGACAATCTAATTCAGAAATGAACATTACCTTCAGTTCATTGCAATACAGTAGTCCAAGTACACTTGTCCAAGAATTTATGTATACTAGAGTAGAAATACACTCTACTTACTGCAAATAAAAGGATGGTTATGCGTAACCATCATTTTCCTTTACCTTAAGATCAATCAATATAATTTAAAATGCGAAAAATATATCAGGAGTATCTGAAAAACGAAATCAGCACACGTCCAAGGTAAAGAGCGAAACTCTATACATAGATAAGAATGATGAAAGAAACTATGTAATAATTAAAGAAAAAGATAAAAACGATGAAAAATAATGCTGTAAAATGGAACGCGATGATCACCAAATACCAATCTCATTTCTCATCCCTAAGAGATATCTCACACATACGATCTGATATATAAATGAAAAACTGAAAAGACCAGGACGTAAGTACACATACAACATTAGAGGAAATAAAATTAGACAAGTGTATATCGCGTAATGTTTGGACAGGATGGTGATAAATAAAATGTACAATATACGTTGTTAGAACAAATTCATACATATTTTTCTTACTATATTAACATTTGAGCTCTTCATCTACGAAGTCCTTTTATGACCATGTTCACAAAGACTCAACTTCCATTTACAGATAGGGGAGGAGAGGTGTCTTTAGCTGTTCATGAAGCACTAACGTTAATGGCTTCAACGATAGAGACACTAAATGCCAGAATAACGAGGCTCGAAGACATTATCTTTCATGCAGGTACAGTTCAAGTTATAATAATAATAATAATAATATTTTTTTTTTCATATTTGGCGCATTCTTCAGGATTATTTAAACGAGGTGGCAACAGTTTAAACCAAAGATAGGAAGTAATGGGTCATTTAACTATCAGACCCAACAATATAAGGTGTTTTCTCATAACCAAAGAATATGCTGGAAAAAAGAATAGTCAGCCCCAAACGCTCCCATCAGTAATAATAATAATAACAGTAATGGACTACTGGATATAAATAATAATTATTTAATATATGTAATGAGCTGCTGGATATAATAAATAATAATAATAATAATCTTTATAGGTTTAGGACATGGGCATGTTACAGATCGATTAGGAGCAGCCGTAACTTCGCCAGGAGGACAGAGTTCTGAGGTACAAGGGATGGTTCCCCCACCAATACCACCTTCTTCGGAGGAACCCTGCCCAGGAGTCAACTTTACACGTGTTGGAGAAAAATGCTACCATGTCTCTGTGTGGCGTGATCACCGTGCTATATGGGAGGTTTGTTTATATATACTGTATAGTCTTTTATGTTACTGCAGATTTGCTGAGACATGGAGAGTGAAATATCTGGATCTGTAAGACTTTCAAGGTAACAAATAAATAGGCCATATATTTTGCGATTACAACACACTAAAGAGAGAATATTGAGCAGATTTAACTTATATATTGATACATTACTTGAAAATAAGAGAAATTGTCTTCTTATGTAAGTACTATAATACCAGACACTATAAAGTTTATGAGCGAGAGAATATTCAAGCTACAACAAATGACTACGACTAAAGAAAAAAATCCTTTTGGCCTAAATTATAAATCGCGTATATTATACTTCAGTTCTTCTATATTAGGAAATCTTTTCATGTACTTTTTCTCTCGTAGCAAGCAATAATTTTATATAAAATTTAATGACAAATAGCGACTGAGCTACTTTAATGTGTGTACGTGCAATTGCGTGCAGATAGTATATATATATATATATATATATATATATATATATATATATATATATATATATATATATATATATATATATATATATATATATATATATATGTGTTGAAAAATCCAGTTATTAAGAGGCTACAGTAGATAAAAAACGAAGGCAGACTAATGGCGAAAATAATTGTATTATGAGTTATGGGTCAAACACTGGGATTCAATTCCTTGCAATTATTATTATTATTATTTGTCAGAACAAGAGCGTTTTAACAAAATGCTAATTATCGGTTACATTTCAATTTCCAGGAGGCAAGCAAGGCATGTGAAAATATGAACGCCAAACTAGCAGAACCTGTGGAAAGTTCGTCGTTTATTGCTCTTACACAGTACCTTTCTTTGGCTGCTTCAACGACAGGTAAGATCGATATTTGTAAAAATGGTCAAGTGAAATAGTGTGTATATATATATATATATATATATATATATATATATATATATATATATATATGGTTACGTATATATGAACTGCAAGTTCATAATGTTCTGAAGCACTGTACCGCGACAATTGATATCGTTCATTATATGAATTGACTCCACTCTAAGTAGTAGGCTAATGGACAGGAGAGTAATTAGCATGTCAGTAACGAAAAAGATGAATCGCTGGTTAAATTACGTCCTTATAAACATAATTCTTCCCATATTACGCTGCTAGGCTAACAATAATTGATCCAACACTTGGTAAGCTCTAAACTGTTATATAGTCAAATTAATTTGCAATAGAGAGAGAGGCTAATAAATAGCTCGCCTTTTTTCATATAGCCTGTGAAAAGATGACAGAACTTTTACTGCTTATGGCCTGCTAATGGCAGTGTGAAAAAAATGCATGATTTCGTATTGATTGATATATATTTCACACATAAAAAGATCCTGATAGAATTTTATAGTTTCTCTTCCGCTATCCTCTATTTCAAGTCCATTCCTAAACCAGTCGCTTAAGTCCGATGAGGAGTATTTTTGCCCACTGCACGGAAATACGTTATGTGGATGTTTTGGAAAACTGAGACTTCATTAAATATATAAGTGTATGTAGGAACATTAAAAAAATATATGTAATAAAGAGTTGGAGGGTCATCTTATTCAATATAGCATGAGGGGAGTGGGGTAGAAATCCCAGCCTGGTGTTCCATGTACGTCTACGTGAATCTCTCTCTCTCTCTCTCTCTATATATATATATATATATATATATATATATATATATATATATATATATATATATATATAATACACGGGTAATTACCTAAGAGGTTAAAGTTCAATACTTAAAATTGTTATGTAATGAGAAAGCGCATGAGTGCTAGTAGCCTAACCCTCGTTCAAGTATTCAATACCTGAACTGAAAGATATATGTGCCAATGTGAATGCAAATTTGTATGTTTAAAAAAAAAATATATATATATATATATATATCTATATATATATATATATATATATATATATATATATATATATATATATATATATATATACACACACACACACGAGTATATATAATACAATGCCAGTACATAATTTCATATCAGACACTAGACTGGCATTCATCAAGATGGACAAAAAATACAATTATTCATAAATTATGGCTTACGTTAGGCCCAACTCTTAATAAAATTTACAGTATCCTTAACTAATATGCATCAATTTAAACGGTAATTATTACGTAATGCATTCTTCCGTGAGCACAAACAATGAATATGTTAATCTCATTTAACTTTACCTAACGTTTAGGTTAGATTACCATTGCAATAAAATGTTTGCTATTAAGGTTAGGCTGATATATGTATTAACTGTTTTCACTGAAATGGATCTCCTATTTAGGTTACAAATTATGGAAATTATATATTAATCTCACCTAACTTTACCTAAAGTCTAAGTTAGATTACGTTAATATACAACCATTAATTGCAATTACGGGAAAACGTGGCAATTTGTTAGGCTGATAAGCATGAACTGTATTCACTGAAAAAATTGCCTATTTAGGTTAAGTTAATATATATATATAGTAGAAAATTGCTTTGGCGGAAGATTTAGCAATTTATAATAGAGATTATTATAAAATAGGCATAAATTGTGTGAACTGAAACCAATGGCCTATTAAGGTTGGGTTAATATAGGCATAGAATTCACTAAAAATTGACTTGTTTACTATAGGCCTAAACCGAGCTTACGGAAAAAAAAAGCCGGAACGTTGTCAATGAATAATAAAAGAAACCTGACCATGAGACGGGGAACTACGAGCAAACGACTGTTTTCAAGAAAAACCGTCACCGGTAGGTATTCAAATTCGGCAAATATACGTCAAATAAGTTAATCACCTGTTCATAAGAATTTTGGACGATGTAAGATAAATTTATCAAGAAAAAGTATATTGATAATAAATTACAATATTCGTATGTTACTCTTGACTGTATATCTCAAGAAACTTAAGAACAATGAAATAACACCATTACAAAAAAAAATAATTACCCACTTTTCAAACGCGGCACTTCCCCCCCCCTACCGGACGCGCCCTCACACTTCGATATCTCGGATATTACTAACCGAAAGATGGCGTTATTTGCACACATAAGAGTGTACGATAACAGTTATACAAGTATCTGAAAATAAATTTTTTTGCATGAATTAAATTGCATTACAAGTATCTAAAGAATTATTTTGGTAGCAGAAGACATATACTGTATTTATTAAAGCTTTTTTTTATTGTTTTTAGTTTGATTCAAATCTAAACTAATATAAAAAATGGTACAATAATTTCACCTTTTTTTTCACTAAGCCGTGTGCTGGTATAAATTTAATCCAATTAGTAATATGACGTTAAAAATACTGAATATTATTATTGTCACTGTTAATTAATGAGGTAATCAAAGCCACGAGAGTGCCTTCATAACTTTCCTACCAAAGACTTGTTACTTCATGGTGAACATTGTTAGCAAGTATATAAACTTGTTTTTATAAGTTTGTATCAACTTTAATTTCCAGTTTTCCCAGTGAATATTAAATTTGAATATGTCTATCTATATAAAAGAGCCATATTCCCCCTTATAAGGGGGGTGGCTGAGTCAAAGCAAAGTAACCTGACTCTTTGCGGAAAGAATATAAAGATGGAGGATTTCCAGTCCTCTCGCTCCACCCCTTTTAATCAACTTATGCAACTAGCAGGGGAACACGAAGGAAGTATTCCTGCTACCCCTCCCACAGAAAAAAATGACCAGATACCAGTGTATAAGCATCCCTTTAAAAGAGAAGAATTTCATGCATTACAATGGTATATAATATATATATATATATATATATATATATATATATATATATATATATATATATATATATATATATATATATATATATATATATATATATATATATATATATATATATATTCTTTCTTTCCTCCCACAGGTAGGCCTTTTAGCCTCTCAGTGCTGAGCATCTTCTCCATTCCGCTCTGTCCCGGAAGATATCCTCCTCCTCCAATCTACCCAGTCTTCCCATTCTATATTTTGTTAAGATTTCTTGTATTCTATTCCCCCATCTTTTTCGTGGGCGGCCTGTGGGACTTCTTCCGTCTGGTGTCCATTTGAATGCCAGTTTTGGAAATCTTGCCTCCTCCATTCTCTTTACATGTCCCAGCCACCTCAACTTAACTTGCTCAATTTTTGTTTCCAATGATACCACTCCTAGTCTTCTAAGTTCTTCATTCCGTAGTTTATCCATTCGTGTTTTACTGAGTATAAGTCTGTATATATATATATATATATATATATATATATATATATATATATATATATATAATATATATATATATATATATATATATATATATATATATATATATATATATATATATATATATATATATATATATATATATATATATATATATATATATATATATATATATATATATATATATATATATATATATATATATATATTCATGATTAAATATGCTGCTGTTCTGATTATGTGGTAAATATTGTATTGTTCTCCAAATTCTCAGAACAGGAGAGTGCAACTTACTCCCTTTAATAGAGGGGGTACACCAATAATATAAGAAAAACTAGTTACAATAATATATATATATATATATATATATATATATATATATATATATATATATATATGTATATATATATATATATATATATATATATATATATATATATATATATATATATATATATATATATATATATATATATGTGTGTGTGTGTGTGTGTGTGAGAGAGATAATAAAATTAATGATAGTTAAAAATCACTGTGACTAAACACTGAAAATACATGTCCTTATTTTCAGGCTACAGTTATTGGATAGGAGCTTTCTACCCAGGTGTTTCATGGCTATGGTCCTATGCAGGGGAGAAGGTGACTCTTAACCCTTCATACTGGACAGGTGTTGATGCCAATAACAAGAGAGTTGATCCAGGTGACACAGCCTCTGGAAGATGTCTTTCCTTCTCATATCTTCAAAGGGCTTCAAATTATTTTTATGGAGCGGCAGAATGTGGATATGAAAAATATTATGTGTGCGAACAAATTCCAACAAATTTCTGAGTGGATTAATTTTGCTTCCTACTCATAATCAACTAAGATATGACTTTTTAAATACTACAAGTACCCGAGGCAACTAATTCGTTGGAAATTTTACCTGTCCAGTAAATCATACATAAAGAGGTACTCAACATATGAGTTTGATAAAAATTAAATGCAGTTCAAAGCTATCTACAATATGTGTTAAGTGAAGAAAATTATCAATAAATATATTACTATGGGCAGAACTCCCACTAAAAAGCTAAGGCTGTAAAAAAGGAATACGCCTTAACTATTGGTTTAATGTACTGTATACTGTATAGCCAAAGCGTACATGCAGCAACTAATAAGATGGAGGAGCTAGGAGTTAACATTCCCTCCCTACTCGAGTTCTATTTTGTTTTTTTTGGCCACAAAATAACAGCAGCAAGAGGTGGGAAAAAGTGAGATATTGATTAAGTCTTGTTACCTCTTTTCTGTTATTAGAGCTGTGGCCATGCTATTTGTTTTTGTGAACTATGACATCTATGAATGATAAGTGAAGTCTACATTTTTTAAAAGGTATTGAAGACTGCTGTACTTTCAGAGTATTTATTACTTCGGTGTGTATCGTTATGAAACACTAGATGATGATCTCCAAAACCCCTGTCAATGCCTGTTATATAAAAAAAAACAATAAAAGAATGAATATGTCAACAAAATCCTCAAACTAGAATAAAAATAGGGAAAACTAAACTGCAAAACTCAGCACTACAAGAGAAATTTTTACAAGTAGTTAAAGATACAATCACAAAATCTCATACTATCTCAATTAATTTTGTATGGCTTTTGGGATTACAGCCCCAGGGAATAAAAGTACTGAACTGTATTTTCTGATAAACACAATCATGATGTGGTATTCAAAATTCTTGAAATGATTTCCTGGATTTTGCTATTCATAGCATTGAATATTAAATATATGGTTATCATACATATATGTAAGTATGATATTCACTGCTCAGGTGAATTAATAGCAAAGTACGTTTTATTCGTAATTAAGATCTTATAGCATTACATAAAGCTCTTTAAAATAAAAATAAAAGAGAACCTGTACTAAGAGGTAAAGCCATAAGAGAGCATACGTTGGTTCAAATGCAAACATAGGAGAAATACATAAATACACAAAATATAATATACAATGAAATGTGAATATTTTGTTAAAATACAAAGAAAACATAATTTTCAAATACTGATACAAAAACTAAAATGGCAGTCCATAAAAGTTGCAATGAAATTCTATGTATACGAGTTTAATTTGTTATTAACTTATTATTACAAGTACAATATAAAGAAGTGATGCCCAATCTTCGAGACCAATATACCAGCACAGAAATTGGTATAATACTCACCACAGTGAACAAGGATTTGCTTTTCAAATATTACATCTCAGGTAATCAAACAGCCACCTTAAAACATTCAATTTTTTCCAAGTAAACACTGGAAAATATGCATACTTTACCAAAACAAAGAAGACAGAGTACAGAGAAAATAATTAATGCCTTATATATATTACAGTATTAGCTTTTTCACATTATATAGTTATATAAGATCACTAATACTTTTTCTAAAATGCTCGCAAAATCAAATTCTAAGGTGATATCAGTGAACACTACATTAACCGATTTCCATATAATTTTTACACCTTAAGCTTCTGACTCTCAACGGAGAAAGTTATATGTATAAAAAACAAAAGTAACTCTCACACACACACACACACACATATATATATCTATATATATATATATATATATATATATATATATATATATATATATATATATATATATATATATATATATATATATATATATATATATATATATATATAAAACACCATTATATATCATAAAAGTGTGCTTATTATGTACGGCTATATATAAAGTTATAAATAAGTATAAAGATAATAAATCCTATTAGTAATAACAAGAGTTACTACATATTTCTTGAACATATAAATTTCATCAAAAGAATTCTCTTTAAAAAATTATCCACACTTCTCTTATTAAAATATAATCATGCATACCTCTGCCATGTTGAACTATGTAACCAGTCCAAATTAGCTATTACAGTTGATATGCATGAAACAAGTCTAACACCTAAGATACAATATTTATTAATTACAATACAAGGGGAAAGAAAATGTATCTAATTACCTATCTAAAGCTGTAATGACCGATTGCCCATAAATAGTAACAAGTTAACGAGTTCTTACTAATACAATGGCAATTCAGTAATGATACATATTCATTACGTTAATATTTTTTATAAGATAAAAATATTATGGCTGTACAATATTAAAATTCTCTCAATGTCCGGTTATTTCTCAAAGTACTAACACAAAGAGGGAAATTATCCACATTTAAGTGGTATCATAAAGTATAACCGAAGAGGTTTACAATAATTACGGAACATTACTGTATAACAAATCACAAACAAAGTAAGAAAACGCAGATATTATTCATAGTGTCGTGTGTTATAGTAAATACATCCAAATTATTAATACATCCCTAATGACTGGCTATGTACAACTGAAGCTACAATGGCACTTTTGAGTATTAAAAAGGCCCCATAAGACTACCCCTAAACCATTGTAGGATTGCTTTCCAAGCTTATTTCGCTGTAGATATTTTCATCTTCAGTATCTTTTCTCATTCTAGGAAGAGGTTTTGGACACTGACTCATAACCGTAGAGGACAGGTTTGATGGAGAAGAGGGAATGTGAATCACTGATTTATGATTCTGATCTTGAAAGTTTGCAAAGTCGTCACTGCTGTCTCGGCATTGACAAAAGCGCTGAGGAGATTCTAGATTTTTACTTTCGTTCACAGGCTGACACGTTTCTACTACTCTTTCTATTCTATGCTTTTTGTGGTCCCGTTTGATCGCTCTTAAGGAGCGCTTCTCATTAGAAGACTCATATGGGGCCTTACGAGGTACCACCATGTAGCCATAATAATTAAGCATACCTGGACAGTATGTCCCATAGGGAAAGAGTCGCTCACTTTCGAAGACATTCATGAGCTCAGCATTGACCTCCTTTTTCCTTTGTCGCACCGTTGGTGGAACGGAAAAATCCCTAAGTGGAGAATTATTGTTACTGCATCTTAAGAGAGAATCTTCAGAGCTCAAGAGAGAGCTTGAACACGTTGATGCAGATGAAGATGAAGGTGGCTTCATGAAGCTTGGAGATCCATTTGGATGTCTCTGGACATGAGTGACTGTGATGGGTGACGGAACTTTCTTTGGTTTGGATCGAGCACGGAATAGTGTGACGACAACGAAAATAATAGAGGCAATGCAAAACACAGCTGCAACTCCCAATGTAATGAATAAGTATAGTCTGCATTCGTGTGCTTCGATGGGCTTCTGAGTAATGTCAGAATCTGAAAAAGAGAAACAATTTGTTATATTACCAAAGATAAATATATAGGAAAATCAGTAACTCCGAATTTTCGTAGCCAAATTAATATTAATACATTACAGCCGATATGCTTAAAATTGTTGAAATGAAAGCCAATAAAAATTATATCAACCATATCAAAACGCAAATATTAGTTTATATCGTAAAAACTCATATTCAAAGGATTTATAGAATTGAATATATTAAAATACATCTTATCTGATAAATAGTTATTATTTGATTACACAGACAATGAGTTTTACATGAACTATAACGAGAATTAATACTCAAACTTTAAACTGCATTAACAGAAACTTACTTGGTACTTTGACTTTGAGTCTTAGGTTCCTTGCCCAGTGTGTAGTTGCATTATCATGAGTATTAGACTTTGAAAGAGGCACAGAAGGAGCAATGGAAGAATATGGAGGAGATACTGGAGGAGGAAATGGAGGAATTGAAGATGGTATATCTGTACCAGGAGGATATGGTGGAATGGAGGAAGAGGCTGAACGACTAGAAGCAGGAATAATTGTTGTGAAGGTGAATTGTCCAACTTTTCCAACAGATCTTTTCTTTTTCTTGCCATACCCAAGTCGATCTTGCTCATCTGCACCATCACACTGCGTCTGAAATTAAACATCAGCAATAAATATAAGTATTGGAAAAGCTTACCCACCTGGGTTGGACTGTGAAAATCCAATAATGGATAAAACAAAACAACAACTCTAGCCTTAAGATAGAAACTCTAAAGAATATAAGATGAATAAGGGGTTTAATCACCGAGATGAAAATGAATGATGAAACACAACCCAGAGCAATAGTGTGCAAGGTGTTCTTAGTGGGAAGTGGCTAGAAATATAAGATTAGTGTGCTTAGCTTTTTGATATATATCTCAAAATATAAACAAAAAACATTTACGATTGGCCATAAGGATGATAACTGGAAAATATAAACACATCTCTAAACAAAAACAAAAATCTTATACCACAGGTCACCGGACAGATAGTTCAGTCCTCGTTTATAGAAAAATATCAACACTACTGTTACAGTGGATCTTGTATATTGTCTCCCACTTACCGGAGCACAATCCTGAGCATCAACACAGCCAATAATGTTAGCTGTAATCATGAGGTCTTCATCAATATCCATGTCTTGGAACATGAAAACCCTAAAAGTAAAGTTGTTTATAAGAGGATTGCGAGGGTCTCTCTTCGGGTGATTACGGGCAATCACCTGTAATGAAAAGAAAGAGAGTAAGTGTTCTATTATTCATAATCCAATTGAAAAGTAAATGTATGAAACCTCTCAGATTAATTCTCTCTTTATTTCATACTCTACAGTTTCCCCTCTGTATTTTCTACCTCCCGTGAAGAATCAAGACTTTCATGGAGGTTCGGGAAGGAAAACACCATCTATATATAAAAATAAATTTAAAAATTAAGCTGCGAATTGGTACGTTCATTAGTACGTTATCCTTACTACACAGTATATAATATAGCAGACTTCTATGAATATCTATAAAATATGATTTAGGCACCATGAACTCACCAAGCTGTCTTTGCAACTGGAATAGAAGGAAATTCAGCAAGACAATAATCAAGTAGACTATGGATCTGTCCTCAGCACTGAATATACATATGCTATATACGTATATATTGGCCACTATTCCCCTCGTGACGGGAGTGGCCGAGTAATATCCATTCACCAGAATCCTTTTCATCTAATCTCACTTTTGGTAGCTCCTTGGGGATACAATTCACCTAAATCCCTCCTCTACCATACTGTTTAGGTTGTCCACAGGATAAGCTGATGTACTCCCATCGTTTCATCTCATAGTTATCCTCCCCCTAACCACATTTCCAGTTTACAGCATTGAGCCTGTACTGGGACATTCCTTTGGTCAGCAAAATCTCTCCATACACTTGTATCTCTTACACTTTTTCTACCCTGCTTCACTGACACACAACTAGCGCTCAATGTTCTATTTTACCTCATCATCCACCTCATTTTATGTCTTCCTTTTGTTCTTACTTTACCAATTTCTGCTCTCCACACTCTCTTAGATCAAAACATGACAAACTAACTTGTGACTTACTCTATATGATGGATTGCGACAGCCATCAGCAAAAACCAAGTCAGTAGCACTGAGAATAGACCTTTGTTTGGGGGCATTCACTTTCTGAATAATCACGGTGGTTAGGCGGCTGTACTGCCATCCTGAAAAGTTTTCATCATAACTAAAAGTCTATTTTAATACAAATCAGTTGCAGCGAAAGCTCGAGGCTACAAATAATACTTTCTACATAATATTGTTGTACTTATTATCATAAAAGCTAATAATAAAAATAAGATACATAGTAATTTTAATGAATATGCCCTAATATAGTAATGCAACGTATAGATATATCTGGCATGCATTATGATAGAGCTTACTGCAACAAATGGGGTAGTCACATTTAACAAAAGGTCTTACACAGCAAGGCATAATGATAATAAAAGTTGCCCATTTTCACATCTACTTGCAACTGCATTGAAGCAAGAAGAGAAATTCAGGGAGAGAGGAACTGCCAACCCTAAATTCACTACCAAATCGTGGTCACTGGAAAGAGCCCTATGCTCGAAAGTTTCCGTTTCCTGGTCGATTTAATTTTTTTTATATATGTTGCATGAAGGTAGGATTTCTCTTGACAATATCATGAAATTTTACTTTATTAATATTCTTCCTCAAGTTTTGGCTGTGAACAGGATATTAAATTTCAATCAAGGAAACTACTGATAAGAATTCAACACACAATGATTGATTATTTATCGATGGTAATTAAAAAACTCAATTTATTTACTACAGTATCAGTTACTCATTGAGTATCAATGAAATAAGATCGCAATCATGAAGCTACACGGAATACTGTAGTCATATTACTGATAACAATATAGTGAAAAAAAATATTATTCGGAGCACAGCTTACCATCTCCGTCCCGTACAATTGATCTCAACTGCACCTCCTCTCCTAAGTCAAGTTCTACTTCATTTGTGACACGAGCAGCAAATATCTCAGTTCCTGGCAATTTACGGAAAAGACCAATCTCACATCGGAAGTCTTGCTGACCTCCATCAAAAACTGAGGGAGGAGAGGGTTGATTGCTGTACGGAGAAAATGGCATACAATCTTATATATGTATCAGTGACGAGTGGACAATGCATTAAAAAAGGCAAAACATACATACAATATAAATATAAAAAGGAAAATAATAATTTGGAAAAAGATGGGAAATTAAAAACACAGGGAGTTAGAAATACAGACAGAATAAGAGAGAGAGAGAGAGAGAAAGAGAGAGAGAGAGAGAGAGAGAGAGAGAGAGAGAGAGAGAGAGAGAGAGAGAGAGAGAGAGAGAGAGAGAGAGAGAGAGAGAGAGAGAGAGAGAGAGAGAGAGAGGAGAGAGAGAGAGAGAGAGAGAGAGAGAGAGAGAGAGAGAGAGAGAGAGAGAGAGAGAGAGAGAGAGAGAGAGAGAGGAGAGAGAGAGAGAGAGAGAGAGGAGTCGAAAATTGCAAAACTAGTGTATAAAGGACTAAATATAAATAAATATCACAAAATTAGTACAATGAACTCGAATTATCTAGTAAAATGGAATACATAAATGTAAGTGTAAGTACAGGCTCTTATGGACAATTTCAAACCCTATCCTAAGGATGGGATAATTTTTCTCTAATTTGAGAGGGAGAGACTAGGTTCCCGATAGCCGATGCCTCCAACACAGAGAAAGACACTGGAAGGGCTGCAAAACACTTAGAGAAACAAGTTTTCTTTCCTCAAGGTGCCGTTTTGTAAATATACATTACTAAAGGAGCCAGTGCAGTATATAGGACAAATATTTAGTCCACTACCGACCTGGATTCCTAACAATTCTAATCACAGTTAACCTAAAATTCCCCCTTTTTGACCAGTTATGGCTACCCCATTGGTTTCAGGTGGATGCACCCTGATAGCTTCAGCAGGTAGAAAAAAAACGCATTATTCTTTACTCACTTCATGACACATTTCCATTGTTATCCTTGTATATCTATTATAATATTTCCTTACTTCTATTTAGAGATACACTTTAGTCATGTAATGATGAGACACAAATAATTCCTTGTTTGAAACCGAGGGGAAATATAAAAGATATATCAAATAATTTGAATACACTTCTAATATACTCTTAGAGCAAAGGATGTAACAAAGCTTTATCATCTGTGTCCTGGAAAAAATTTCATGAAGCAATATGATAATAACAATACACAAAATGCTTATCTAACACATACTCGGTGTTATTCTCAAAGTTGATCTCTGTGGACCTTGACAGCCAAATCTTCCATTATTAATTGTTATTGCAATACAACTTCCTCAATTATAATTAAGAAATTCATATAATGAGATTTGTGCTCCGTATTATTCCAAATATCTCCATAATATACTACTACTACAATATAAATAATCAGAAAAGCAGAATTTTATGTCACAATTGTCTCCATTCAAATGGGAGTGGACTCAGATATGTTGGACCTGGAGTATTATGGCTGGATGCTCCTCCTAACCCCCTGTAGTGGGATCAACCCGTGTTAGTCGCTTCTATTACAGTATAAATAAAAACTGAAATTAATTCAAATCTTGATAATTATGATACATAAGTCTTTAAGTAGTACCTACTTCTCACATGTCATTGACATTATACTCAACTAAAGACTCTCATGCGGTAGGTAACCATAGTTCAAGTTATGACATGGAATTATCAAATACCTCTATTTATACTACTTTTTATGAGAACTGAGCACTGGCTCATTGAAGAAGAAGACATAGGAATCTTAAATTAAAACAGCCTCTCAGAGCAAATTTCCGAAAAAAAAACAATGCAAGCATTAAAGTAAAATCTGTTGTAATTGCAGCAACCTCTAAATACCCAGTTTATAATGGTAAACCAAAATTTATTTATTAATGATATTTCTCAAATGAAATAGATAGCAATATCTAATGCCATCTAGCAGAAGCAATGAACAATGCACACCGGTACAAAGCGGTATTCAAGACTAATTACATAGTAATGAAACTTCTCGTTCACTATACCAGGTGTGCAAAAGTACAAATGTGGACAAATATTCATAATTATGAAAAATGGATGCGATTTTTTATCTTTTTTAACAATTAAATGTAATTGTAGTCACTTTCCTAATCCTGGCAGAAGAAAGCATAAGGCTGAAAAAATAAAACTGCGACAAATAATATCATTAAAAGAGCCGAACAAAACCAAAACCGATACTATGCAGAAAGTGAAAACCAGAACATAAGTACGAATTAGGCTTAACAGACTCATGAAGGTAAAATGGTATGCATTACTCTGTATGGAATATATGATAACATGATGTACTGATATAATATATTCAGATGTGATGTAATTCGCAAGCATACGAGTATCATGGATAAGGTGCTTTGAGAGAGGAAATGCGTATGTTTTCTGAGTCTTTGGAAAAGCTATTGACAGTATTAGAACTGCTTTTAGTCATAAAAGAAAGAATATTATATTACACAATCTAAAACTGACCAGCATATATATACAGAACCCTGACTTATTATATACAGTAGAATAATGGAATACAATAAATATCACTAATAAAATAAATGCTACATATTGCTATTGAATCCACATATATGAGACAATATGAATCTAACTTGAATTTATTCCGTAAGTTGCAAACCATTTAAGTAAATGGTAATATCAAGTACTTAAAAGCCAGATATATCTACATATGTTGTAACTTTCAAGCACTTAAAAGCCAGATACATCTACACATATTTTAAATTATCTCCACTGTAGATGCATCTACACATGTTTTAAATTATCTCCACTGTAGCCTGAAGATGTAATGGATATGATCTCAAGTGAATTGAGTTAGTGTATTATTACTATTTACTTTTACTGTCTTTTTATCTTCATTATTTTCTAAGAGCACAAGATTAACAACATCTTATTTAGTAGTATGCATATTATTTAAATATAGTATGCCTTCCTTTCAACAGCATGGGGATCAGAATTAAAAATTGGAACAAAATTATAGGAAAACAATTATATTCTTTCACATATCTACTAAATCATATATTCCCGAGCCTCTTCTACTACACCTCATAAATTCTGGACAATGTATAGATGAAATTAAAGCGTTTTGTAGGCAATATCTCAGTTTGATGTTGTTCATAATAACTGGGTCCAGTCCATATCATCTCAGGTATTCTTTTCAAATCAATGGATGATATAGCTAATGAAATATACTGTAGTTATACTCACCTCATCCCTCAATCTCATTCTTAACCTAATTCAGGCCCATATACTCAGTGATTACTAATAATAATAATAATAATAATAATAATAATAAAAATGAGAGTAATCACAAAGAGTTGAGGGTTTTTTTTTTATATTAGAAACAACCCATACGGCTCCCATGAGACACTGTGGACAGTCGGAGAGGGAGGTTAGTAACTCGTTGAAAGAGTCATAATTCTGTGAGAAAGTTATTTTGTGTATGGAAGTCGCCAGTTTTAATGTCAGAATATAATTCATACAAAAAAAATTTAATTAATGTATGCAAAATATTCTCATAAACAGATGAACACATTTCAAATAATGATCTGTGTTTAGTGAATTATGTATATGAAATGAATTTTAGAAATGATGAATACTCTAAAAAAGTTATGCTAAACTTTCTTGTACTCTTAATATCCATCAGTTTTATATATATATATATATATATATATATATATATATATATATATATATATATATATATATATATATATATATATATATATATATATATATATATATATATATATATATATATATATATATATATATATATATATATATATTTCAATGCTAACTCAAATAACATCATGAACAAATAATGAATCAGGCAAATATGATATGGAAAAGCTCTGTATCGTATCAAGAGTTAATTGTAAGTCTTTTTATGAATAATTACTGCAATATTGTATTAAAGGAGTGGTGTTTTTGTACTTATAGGAGATGTATCTATTGAACTGAGGGCAATTTAGGTAATGTAAGTATAAAGATGGCAATATAGGTGATATAACTATTATATACAACACAATAATGGTGATGCAACTATTAAATAGTAGGCAATATAGGTGATGTAACTAGAGTTTATTGTTCAGTGTCATGAATGATATGTCACATGTCTGTCCTGTTTTCTATATCTAATGCAAAATGTTCTGACTGTCATATACAATAGAAACTAATATATGCCATGATCGGGCACTGCAGACTAAAGTACAGTATATCATAATCTGAAAAATGTTTCATTTCTAATAATATTCAATATTCTATGTAAAAGATTGGTGTAAGCCTATAATAAAATTTTAATTAAACTTTAACACTATTCAGTATATCTTAAACGAGGAGATTATTTACAATAGAAATATATTAATATAATTTCATAAGGAATTCAAATTAATTCATGTATAAATATCTTCACATAGTAGAAAGTTAAAAAATATAGATAAAATAAAGAGCAACCATGTCCAAAGTTAACTGAAAACGTGAGAAATAAAAGCCAGGACTCTTGTAGTGATCTAACTATTCCCACAAATTCGTTAGGCAATCCACGTCACATTAATGAATAAAGAAAAAAATTAACAAATTAATACCGAAAAATATTAATGACTATACATGCAGTTAGTCACAAGTAAAAAGTCCTCTGTTATGTCTATGACAGAGAATGAGAGTGACAGAGAGAAAATGAAGATGGAGAGTGAGTGCCTACATTGGAGCCCCTTTTGCGGCGTACTTTGCCGTTGATACTGTGATGGCGTGGGTGTTTTGCGCCATCTTGTCTTGAGGCCGACAGCGAATTAAAATAAGTTCATCTTCGGGTAACTTGAGACCACTCACGAGAGGGAAACGTAAGGTCAGACACAACCAAGTCTGGAAGAGATTTGTAACAATGAATAACACCAATAGTGTGAGAACGAATAACACCAAAAAATGCATGAATGGAAGCGAAAAAGCATGTCATTTGAGAATTATTAATAAAACCATAATTATATATAACTTATAACACTAAGACAAACATACCTCTCCATTAGCCTGACGACACTTCCTAACCCCACAACGATCTAAATCAGCAACAATAAGCTGGAACATGTTATTATCAATGTCAGTAGGGATCATTCTGCACACTGTATTGATTGTAGGATCAACTGATGGTCTGTCTTCAAAGACTGGAATGGCATTGTAGCCAACAGGTAAAGACAGAACAGCCATAAAAGAAGCCGTCGATGAGGTGTCCATACACTTAATCTCTGCATGAATGAAATAGAATAAAGCACTGAATGATGAATTACTACTGAAAAAATTCTATATGTGTATCTTACATTTTTTGTGTTAAGAAGAATAATAGTTATAATAAAGCTATTTCTTTTACACTGTTGACTACTGACTGACATCATTCATATAATAAGTTATGAATCAGCTCTATCTCTGGGTGGGTATCGCTAGTAATCGGTTTAGAAATAAGTACGTTCAGAATAATGCACGGCATAAAACATGTTTGACATACTCATAAGCTAACATAACAGCAGGAGCAGGTGCAGCGTGTAACCCAAGCCTGTCTGCAATTTGCAAAATGCTATACTGATTTTTTCTTTACTGTGATTATTCAATCTTCCTACTTAAACCACTAGGTCAGATAGGGTCGTGCGCCTTTCCTCATTTTAAAAGGGACACTCCATCACATGGGACCTAATTTATTAAGCTGTTCAATAAAGCCGTCAATCCTCATATTTGGGTAGCTTCTGAGTTTTGCTTTGAAAGGTTTCTTTTTCTTTTGGTACCAGCTTCAAGGACTGGAGTAAAGCGATTGATTTTCCTACACCTGAGTTAGTTTATTGCTTTTATTTACCCATCGTAACACAACAAGGGCAAGAACACTTGTTTCTATATGAATTTTTCTAACTTATCCCAATATGTATTCTAGGACATTTTCCTTTCTCACTGAGGACTCCTCGGTGCGCTCCCAATGATTAGACCAACTACATAATCTTACTTCAGTTCGCATAGTTTTGGAGAGAGCAATATAATTTTTACCCTAAAACACGTATTTGGGATACTGCATTTAACCATGCTCTCTCTGGCAGAAGGCAAAATATGAGAAGAAAAAAAATTCAAGTTTGAATTCTGAAATAAAATGTTTTATATTTTCTTTCCTCTATATAACATTCCAGCTTCAACTACAATATTATTGTTTCTATTATTGTCTTCTATACTCTTTCTGGTGGTATTCTACTCATACTGGTCAAGGTAAAGGATAAACATAAAATAAGGCAATGCAGCTTCATTTTCTTTTGGTGCTATTTCCATTCTAAACAATACCTTCTGCTCAGCCCCATTTTATTATTTTACTTCTTTATCCAGTGGTTTGGATAAATAATGTCCTTAGCATTATGACAAGGCCTATTTAAGAGAGTATGAGCATTTTTGCAAAGGAGCTTCTGGTGGACTTTCACTCTGCCTTTGCTCCTGCCGACAGGGAGAACCATAAAAGAATACAGGTGTAAAGCAGGTGTTTTCTTTAGATTTCAGCACAGACAGATTTATAGTCATACCTGTGACCTGAGCCAAATCTGCCCCAGGAGGAGGTGATGGAGCTTGAATAGTTTCAGGTGTAGAAGGTGGACCAAATGACTGTCCAACAAGAGTAGGTTTTGGAAGGGAGGGAGGGAAGATAGGGGGAGCAGGGGGCTTGGCAGGATCACCCCCCAATGAAGAAGGGGGAGAAGGAGGCGATAATCCAGGAAAATTTACAACACTACGAAGTGTTGTGGATGCTTCTCCAGAGACCTGCATAATAAAAAAGAAGAGATTAAGCTAGTGAATGAATGGTTCGTTGCAGATGTATTTTGTTAAATAGAAAACTTATATTTAAAGTAAATACTGGACTAATAATTTTCATAATCTTCATGCTTTACAGTACTGAGAGGATGCACATAGTCTGCATGTTGTGGTTTAGATCTGCAATACATTTTATAATAAGTTGTAGCAATAAATCTTACTACATATGAATATTGAAAGAAACTTAATGAAAATTACAATAATAACAAATCATACTGCTTTTATGCGATTTGAAAGAAGGACCAAATAAATATATATACGTAATACGCTGGTAGCATTCATACTGAACATACTTAAAACACTAAGAAGACAGATATTTTTAAGATACTAAAAGTTCAAAATCTAACCTGAGAAGAAGATCGTCTACTAGGCCCTTGTGGTCGTGAAGGTATTGTTCTTCTTGTAATCATTGGCTTTGCCACTCCCATTCTGTTCACTGATGACATACTTCTGAAGGACTGCTGCTCTTCACCTTGTGCGAATTCTTCAAGAGATGATGGAAAGTTTCCGTTTACAGACGGCAGTGGGACAGTAGCGTTCACGATCTCAACTGCTTTGTCTGCATCAGTTTCTAATTGCTGTGGAACGCATATTTTCATTAGCAAGCGATATTAAGATTTGGCAAGCACTCTGCCTATTACTTACTGCATATGCATGCATCTCATTGTATCGACTGGATAATGTATAAAGTTTACAAACACCTTAAAAGAGTGGCCAGCCATCAACTGGAGTTATCCTCCTGCACTATGAAACAGGCAGCTATTAAGCTGACAGTCAGTGAAATATATGAGATTTGTGCAAAATATTGAATAAGTTAGGCCATATTCTAAAACAAACTACTTTGACAAAAAGCAGTGAAAAACTAACATTATCACCGAGGGAGACAGTGGATACTAAGAAAACCCGAAACCTGGTTCTGGAATCTAATTTTGTTATTAGCCTTGTCTCATTCACTGTTGATGACATGTTTATTATATTAATGGTTGTGAGCGAATGATAATGATTACAAATAGTGAGTGTGTATTATTTCTATAACTGTACTATTTCAATATACTGAAAATGGTAACTTTATTGATGCTAGTAAGAGGGTAGTAGATTATAAATATATGTATGCTAATTTATACTGTTTCTAATTACTTAACAATGCATTATCATTATAATAAAAACTAGTAAAGGGTTGCATATCACTTATCAGTTTCTCTCTGGTTCTGTGAATAAGCAAATATGTGACCAAAATATTTCCTGAAACCAAACAATAATATTGCGGTGACAAATAAGAAAACAGTGAGTAATATCTAATCTTAAATAAAAAATATAAACAAAACATGACCAATGAACTGCATATGGATAGTAGCTTGATGAATACAGCTTAGTTCAGCTAGCTATATAGTGTCAATACAGACAAGAACAGTGTGTATGTGACTGTAAAATCCTATCCTGTATTGATCTATGAAACATACAATAGTCGTTCTTGTATACCAATAGGTGGGTATAGACAAATCACTGATATAATATAAAATGAATATTTTGCATACTGAAAAAGCTTAACTGACAGTCAGTGTAAGATATAAAGGAAATCTGTCATTAACTGCCGATGGGAAAAATATTCTCTTTCATTTGGATGTTTCTAATCGCTGAGCAACATTCACTAAAACTGACACTCACAGGTACGACAAAAGTAACACTTGCACTTGGGCCTTACGTCAGAGTCTTTAGGTTTGATCCTCATCCCATATCCAGGAGGATCAGGATAAGGATAAGCTGATATCCTGATGGAGGACTGGGCATAACATCTCCATCCATACCACCAAACGATCAATACAAAACTCATGAACAACCGCATCTGAAATGAGGAGGAAAAATTAGTTTGTGTTAACACTACCATCTAAGAGATCATGAGACATTTACTCTAATGAATGCTATATTTTAACCATATTAAATCCAGAGCTCATGAATATATGTTCCATCGCTGACATCGCGTATTCAATTGCATATTCACTAAAACTGCTGAGATGACAGAGGAGTTTCGCATGAGGGATGTCACTGCCTACTACATATTGTTTCTAAGAGATTCTATAATAGATATGCTGTGCAAACTACTTTCCAGATGCAATGAAATGAGATAATCTATCAGAGTTTTTCTTAGTTCTATTAACTGATATTAATCTAATCACAAATGTTTTATACTAATCTGGTTTCAAAAGAAGACTAAATGATACTAACTTAAGTTACTGACATTCTACACCAATCTCGGTTTAATATTATAATGCTTTGTTAATTGATACTAACCTCAGTTACTAATATTTTAAACTACCCTCTTAATTGCACAAATGCTAACATATTATCAACCTTACCACAAAACAAATGTATTGTATATACAAGTATCTTGAGGCCTATTGACAGGATTTTACCAAGGGATGTCTTTATTGCCCCGTCTTCCATTAATTCTCTCTGGGGATACGAAGCAACTTCTCATATACTGTAATAGCCTTTGTTAGGATAGTTGGCACGAGAGGTCACAAATAACCAATATTTCCACGAGCTCTGGTTTTCATAAGGGCAATATAATGAGAGCTTTGCAGCAATAATAAGAAAAATAATAGTAATAACATATAACTTTGCTTATCTTGTAGACTGTCGAGTAATCCAAGGGTGCTCTACGGTTATTCATATTTACGAAGCAAGTCACCTATCCTAACCTAACCTAACTAACCGAACAATTTATGAAGTCATATAACCATACCTGCGGTTCTGGGGGTTGCCTATCTTTACAAGATCCAACTTTTATATAGAGTCTCTAAACTAAATAAAGATTTAACAAGCTCAAAAACACATTTTGATAAAGATAGGGTGTGAAACATGTACTTTAATATATGCCTGCTGGCTAATACAGTGGTAACGCGCTGGCTTCGCATTCACGAGGTCGAAAGATCGGTTCCCGTCCAAGACCGAGAGTTTAAGCTGTTTCCCGGTAGGTACTGCTGTGGTTGGGCACCACAGTGGGGGGTTGGGGCTTGTCCCGGCTGACGAATACCCATTGTATTGTAATGGAAATAAAGGTTTATTATTATTATTTTGATATATGAAATCAGAATGCCTGAATTCCGCACCAAGCTCCGATGGCATGCAGTGCTCTTCTATGCCAGAGTCACTTGAAGATAAGAAGAAGAGGGTAGCGGTATTCTTATGTTGATATAGCCTACTAAGAAGGCTTAGCGAGTACCCTATTAAGTTTAAAGTTTCCATTCCCAGGTAGGCTTTTCAGCTTGTCAGTGGGATCAATCCGACAACTGATCCTTGAGAAAACGTGGCTGGGGAATGAACCATCAAATTAGTGAGGTTAATGATGCAAGAGTACCTACACAACCTCCCTCTCACGTAATGGTAAAAATGGACAGTCCCGTAGTTCTAGGGAGATTTTATACACACACACACACACACACACACACACACACACACACACACACACACACACACACACACACACACAAGTGCAAGAAGGCCCAAGCTTGACTACTCGGTGGCTGGAGTACAACTTCAAGAGACAGAAAATGAGAGAGATCTAGGAGTAAACATACTGGCAGATTTGTCTCCAGAAATACATATAAATGGCGTAGTAAGGGCAGCATATGCATTCTTATCAAATGTAAGGGTAGCCTTCAGGCACATGGACAAGGAAATGTTCAGAAATATTTATGTAACCTATGTGAGGCCAAAACTCGAATATGCAGCCCCCTTTTGGAATCCGCACTTGAAAAAGCACATAGCTAAGCTTGAAAAAGTTCAAAGACATGCCACGAAACTGGTGCCAGAAATACGCAATCTCGGTTATGATGAGAGGCTGAGGGAATTAGACTTGCCATCACTCGAAGCTAGAAGAGTAAGGGGGGATATGGTGACAGTCTTTAAATTCCTTCATGGTTATGATAGAGTGGATAGGGATCGATATTTCGATATGGCTGGCTCTAGAACTAGAGGTCATAGTTTGAAGCTTCGTAAGAAAACTTGTTTGCAGGATGTAAGGAAATACTTTTTCAGTGTAAGAGTAGTTGATAATTGGAATTGGCTAAGCGAGGAGGTAGTTAATGCTATCTCAATCCATAGTTTTAAGGACAGGTACGATAAGTTTCACTAAGTCTAAAAATGGAACCGATCAGGAGACGGGAAGATACGAGCTTTGGGCTCTTTCCCGTAAACACAATTAGGTAATCACAATTAGGTAATCACACACACATACACACACACACACACACACACACACATATATATGTATATATATATATATATATATATATATATATATATATATATATATATATATATATATATATATTATCAAATAAGCACATTACATATGTGAAAACATGAATAATTTTTTACCCCGACCGGGACTCGAACCTAGGACTTATGATTACTAGTGGTAGCGCCTTGACTTAGTAATCATAAGTCCTAGGTTCGAGTCCCGGTCGGGGTAAAAAATGATTCATATATATATATATATATATATATATATATATATATATATATATATATATATATATATATATATATAAACACAGACAAATGAAACTGAGAACTACACTGAATGATGTTGCATAAACAAGCAAAGGCAATAGAAACCACAGCATTCATCAAAGTAATTCAACAAACAAACGACCGAATTAAAGACGACATAGTCTTATTGACATGTTCCGCTTTACTCGTTTAAACAGTACACACTGAAAATGACAGCGCAGGTAACAGAGAAGCCCTTCCCCTGCACTGTGTCCCGTAAATACAATCATTACATCTCATAAGTTATTAATGAGCTCTCTCTTCTTCGTCGGTAATGAGATTTACTCACTGAATTTAAATCCATTAATAAATATTCGTAGGTGAGTTATCAGGAAGTCAGAGACTCACTTTAACTCTCTCTGTACCGGATGTTTATTTTTTTTTATTTTCTTTATTCATTCGTTACCTGGCTATTTGGTTTGTAACCTGTTACTCTTAGTTTATTGTTTTAGCATTATTATTAACATTTATTTGTCTTTCTTTCTCTCTCTATCTACTCTATTCTTCAATGCTTTTATCAAGCTTTTTATTTCTCCTTCTCAACCAATTCTTTATTTTTTTAATCTTTCTCTACCCGAGCCTTATTTTTCATAATCTTTCTCTTCTAGCTCTTTAATGTCGTTTACTCTGCATTCGATATATTTGTCTCACTATTTCATTTCCTACTTTTTAATTGCAATATCTTTACTTTTCGTGTTTCTCTCTTTCTGTTTTTTTTATCTCTTTTTATAGAGCGAACTCTAGACTCACTGTTTCTCCTGAAGAAGACGGCTTCTCTCTCTCTCTCTCTCTCTCTCTCTCTCTCTCTCTCTCTCTCTCTCTCTCTCTCTCTCCTCTCTCTCTCTCTCTCTCTCTCTCTCTCTCTCTCTCTCTCATGACCTGCACTCACTCTTTAATAACATTAATGATAAAAGAAAATGCTGTTAATTACACTGAACAAGTTTTAATCTTTGATAATTCTCTCCATAATTGCATATGAGGTTATTTTGCATATATTATCTAATTAATTACTTTGGTATTTATTAGCAGTCAGTGTTTAGGTAGTCTGTCATGGGATATTTTCCTTGAATATTTTCGATTTCTCTTGAGGCAGTAAAACTTATCATTGCCTGAAGCAAGGACCTCATTTTGACTTGTTTATTTATCTATGTATTTATAATATATTTACCTATGTATATATTAATTTATATACTTCCTTTTTTTTATTCATTAACACACACACACACAGAAACAGACAGACAGACAGAGAGACAGACAGACAGACAGACAGACAGACAGACAGACAGACAGACAGACAGACAGACAGACACACACACACACACACACACACACATATATATATATATATATATATATATATATATATATATATATATATATATATATATATATATATATATATATATATATAAATATATATATATATATATATATATATATATATATATATATATATATATATATATATATATATATATATATATAT